>VWZP01008554.1:131022-266760 GCA_013396995.1 Dicaeum eximium
TCGGGGTGGCCCTTGGGCCGGGCCCGGCGGAGGGGAGCGCTGCCCGTCCCGCAGGAGCTGCCGCCGGCAGAGCCGAGTTGCGCCGCGGGCTGCAGGGCCACGCTGTGCTGGCAGAGCCGTCCCTGAGCCTGTTGCTGCCCCGCGGAGCTCCGCGGTTTGGATGGCTTTATTTTGTGTGTATGTGTGTGTGTGTGTTTTCCCCTCCTCCTCGGCTTTGAACCTGGGTTTAAGGGGATTAAATCTGATGCAATCGGGGGGCTAAGAATAGCCTGGTCCCCGTTCCGTGGCGTGTGCGAAGTGCTCCGAGGGGCCGCTCCGTGGTGCCGGCTCACGGGACAGCCCCGGCGGGACGCGGCGCAGCCCGGAGCCCGCAGCCCCGAGCTCGGGTCGGTATGCGCTGCCCGCACCGGCAGGAATCGCCTTTCTTCATTTGCAGCGAGCTGCGAACCTGAGTAATTTGCAAGTGTGGCAGACGGCAAGTCTGAGCTTATTCTTCATTAGCTAGCTCCGCTTGTGTGTCTGGGATAATGCTCCTAGAGAGTGCTGCGTGTAAAATAAGGTTCTTCTTCACGTAGCCAAACAGAGCTGTAACAGTTCGGGAGTTTAATTTAAATAGTGCCAAAAATAATTTGCTTATTGGTGGATGCAGGGTTCCAATCTGACAGTCTCAGTCTTCCAAAAATGATCTTGCTCTTCCTAAATTTATTTTTTTTTTCTCTCCTGTGAATGCTCCTTGTGTTTATTTTAAGGTTTAATTCATTCTCATTCTGTCATTGCTTTTCCCATAGTTCAGTAGTTTCCCGTTTCTGGAGGGGTAGAAGCCTATGACTATCAGTGTAGAAGCAGAACACCTTTCTGTTCTTTTAATAGATTTTTTTTTTACATAAAGTTAGGCTTATTGCTTTGAATAATAATTGAATTAAATGTATTCCTAAGTGAATAGCTTCCAAAAATGAAATTGGGGCAAGCGATGCCCTTGTAAAAAGGGTTAATTTACATTAGAATTAGAAGTTAGTGGTTGAATATGAAAGGCCTGTGCAGTTTGCAACTGTTATTACTCTCAGAAAATGAATATTTGGAGTGTAAGTGTAGTGAGCATCAGACAGCATCATTCATCTTTGCAGATGTAGTAGCATTGTTAGCATCCCTCTTACCTCTGGGGCACAGTTATCTTCAATTTCCAGACACAAGTTTTATCTTCTATCAAATTCTGGCTCTGCTGTGTAGCTGGTGAGCAGTGCTGTGCTGTTTATTAGGTGCCAGCCTGCCTTAAATCTCTGCTAAATGTGTGAGGGAGAGATACCTCCTGCTCCGAGCAAGGAGTGACACTGAGCTCCCTGTCACTTGAGACATTTTTCCCTTTGCTAGAAGAGTTTTAAGGATTCAGGGGGGCAGGCAGTTTGCTGGCTTTGTAATGTGTGTGTTCTGTTTGGTAAGGAATCTTTGCTCAGCCGTGGTGACAATATTTTTATTTAATGTTGGTGATGTTTTCTGCTTTATTCTCTGCAGTCCAGGTGTTGTTAATCTGGGCTGGGAATTTATAACTGGATAAGAGCTTAAAGGCACATTAGTACGTGGCTATGGGCAGCTCTGTTCTCTTAGAGGGAGACTGAAGAGGTGAAAGAAGGTTCTTTTGATTTGGAAATCACCTTTTTCTTTCTCTTTTTTTTTTCTGTTGGATCAGGTCTTGAAGTGTAGGGTGAAGGTTTCTCTTCACGGTGCATGGACGGAAAGCCAATGCGCAGGTAAGACACAAAAACAATTGTTCTTTTCTTCCCCAAGTAGGATAAATCATGTGAGTTGGTTTTCTACGTGCCTGGACTGTAAAATGTTGTGTGGTTTTGGATTCTTTTTAAAAAGCCTGGCTATGGGGAATTGGGAAATAAATAATTCCTCTTTAGTCCTTTCTTAAATGTATTTAGTTTTCAATATTTACAAGACCAGATGTCTTTAAGGGAGAGTATGGAAGACAAGTTACTGTAATTCTCCATCCCTTTTTCCTCTTCCCCATTTACTGTCATATTTAAAATTCAGTATTTGATTACTTAGGTATTCAAACTGGAAAATAAACCGCCTGGGAATAAATTTAAACTTGGTTTCCAAGGGGCATTATTTTTTCCCTAAATGAAATGAGTTTGGTGAGGTCTTGGGTGAAAAGGAGATTTCCTTTTCTAATTATAGATGCCAGCTGCCTCAGTTCTAATGAGCTGGAGATGCAGCTGAAGTTTAATTCAGGGGAGTTCTTGCTGTGGCTGTGTCAAAAACATTCTCTCTCATATAGAGAAGAAATTGTCACAGTAGTTCAGCACAATGACAGGTTTGCAAACAGGGTTCCCTGCTAGTTCTTGTTGATTTTCCTTGCTTGATGGCAATCCCACAGCAAAATTTAACAGCAGATACACTTCTGCACATGATACAGGCTGTGTGAAAGCAAAGTTGCCTGAAGTTCTTCACCTCTAATGAATTGGAGAAAACTCATGCAGCTTGCTTGGTCTGTTTGTGCTCTTTGGGATGTTGAAAGGAGGAAGACTTTATTGTGGGTAAATCTGTAAGCACTCATGTAAGAGAAGGCAAGGCTTTTAACCATGGATGAATATATAGAGCATTTTTAGCCACAGAAACCATTAGCCTGGGTGCTATGTAAGGAGCCAAGAAGTAAGTAGTCACTTAAACCCTTGAAGAGTGGCACAATGCTGTTTTAATTAAATGAATTTTAATGAATTTAATTTGCTCTGCTGCAGCTCAGCAATGAGTAAACCTGGGACATGACAGAGGCAGCATCACTGAGCCTGAGTATTGTGCTGCATTTTCACCAAGATAAGAAATGTGGTTTGGTCAATGAGGAGCTGTATGTGACTTTTACAGTGAATTCCTTTTCCTCCAAGATGGATTCAATAGCAGATGAGCTCTCTTTCATTGTAGCCTTCTTCAGTGGAGATTGTTTAAATATTAACCAACATAAACCCACAGCTTTTTAGGTTTTGATGTTGTGCTCCATTTATCAAGATGTTTTTGTAGAATGATGTAAAATTGGTGACTAGCTTGGCTTGTGTTGTTGTTTTCTCCCTTTCTCTACTTCATGAGTTCCTGATGGGGAAATTGAGGTTCTAAACTCGTTTCTGTGCCTGCTGTTTTCTGTGTGTTGCACCGAGGCAGGGAATTCACATGCTGGAGTTCGTGTGTCTGTTTGTGGGTTTCTGGCCTTGGATTTGCTGTTGTGGAAGTTCTGTCTGCCACTCAGTTTTGGTTTTTGTGGGAGCAGCAGCACAGAGCTGAAGAAGTGGAGGTTTTTTATTATTGCTGCAGCCTGGCCTGACAAGCACATCTTTGCTGTGAGCTGTGGGCTCCAGTTCTGGAATACACTTGTCTGTTTTAAGGGCCTCAGTGTGGGTTGTTAAAATTTCTGTTTGTTCTCCTCCTGTTGCCTGTCTTAGCAGAAAATGATAAAAGGTTCGTGATTGGATTTTGGGCACAGATCTTCCTATGAACTCCAGCTATGCAGATGGCAGAGCACTTTCTTTTATCCTTTTACTCAGGGCTCTGAAGCCAATTTAACACCCCCACATGAGGGTTGTGGTAGGTCCTGCACAAAGAGCAAAGTGGGGCTTGGCAAGAAGTGGGTTAATAAACACGGTGAGTTGGTATCAAATGTGTACAGCATTCAGAGGGGAGGAGGAACAGCTTGAACAGACAAGGAATTCCAGCTATTCCTGTCAAGATTATAGTAGGGAACACGAATTGCTGCTGCAAACAGGATTTACCCTGCATTAGGAATGAAGAGGTGGCTGGGGCAGGCTGTTCTTGCTCACTCTCAGGGAGAAGCAAGACAATGTGGCTTTGCTGAAGGGAAAAGCAAGGCAGCAGGGACCTCTGAGTGAAGGGCATGGTCCCACAGCACCCAGACAAGGAGGGCAGAGCAGGTTTGATGGCCAGACAGGAGTCCTGGACTCCTCGGGCAAGTAGGGGTGAGGAAAGAAGCAGGGAAATCAGCTCAGCAGCTCAGAATGGGTGGGTGCACAGTCAGGTGCAGACATTTCTTTCACATAGCTCTGGCATGAGGGCTTGAGCAGCTCCCAAACAAACTGGGGAAGCTCTCCCAGCTCTTCCTCACCCAGCTTTTCCCTGGCAGCCTTTTCCCAGCTTACAGTAGTGCTGTATCAGAGCAGGCTTGAGCAGCCAGACCTGGCAGCAGGAAGGAGGCTTCAGATCCTGATCATGCACTCAGGAGCTTATCCAACTACCTGGACATAGTTCTTGCCCAAAACAAACTGCAAAAGGCTCAGGAAGGTTTGGGAAGACTCCAGTAATGACCTCCTCTTTCAGAGTATGGGCATCCTCAGTTTCACCCTGACTGGGATGTTTTCCTCAGTCAGGGTGAAACTAAATTTTCTGGGCTTGGTCAGTAAAAATCAAACCAAGCAATATAAATAGGGGCAAATACATCAGATCCTTGCTGTTTTCCTTTTGTGTAACATAAAATAGTATTTCAGTCAGGTTTATATGCTTGTTTGCATAACTTCGTTGAGAAAGCTTACTGAAACCTTGTTAGCTATGCCAGAAAATTATTCAGTAGTATTTTTCCTGATAATCAGATTTTAGCAAACTTAATTCCTAGAGTACTGATGCCACAATAAAGCATTTCCATTTACTTGGTTGGCATGTTGTGGTGGTGACTTCTGTTGCCAAAGGCTGGGCCAAATCAATGGTCCTTGTTCTTGCAGCTCTGTAATAAATATAGGAAATATTTCTTCATTTCAATTCAAGGCATTGACAGAAATCACTACCCATTTGGTTTGTTATTTTTATTTGCTACGAAAATCTCTTGCTACTGAAATCCACTCCAGCAATGTGTGGTTTTTGGATTTCAGTTGATGTTTTTAGCCTGACATGTGTGTTTCATAAGCCTTAGGTCAGCCTGTTGTTTTCTGCTGAGCTGCATTAAAGCCTGTTTGTAATCTTGTGCGAAAACACACACTGTATTTTAAAAAAACGCAGATTTGAAAGTTAAGATGCCCTTATGACAGCATGGGTGAGAATTTTTCCTAGGTGTGTATTTTTAGGTATTTTTTAAACTTTGGGAGTAGCTGCTGTAAGGATGGATGTCTCATACATGCCCCTGTTAATGAATGAAATTTTGGGCATTAGTGGAATAAAATGGAGGCAGAGCAGCCTGTTTATTTAGCTGACTTAGTGTTGCAGACTACCTGTGTTCCCATTTGTACTTCTCAGCAGTGTGCTACAAAAAACTGATCCTTTGTCAGCCCTTTCTTAATCCCATTGTATTTGCTGATTTCCCCAGCCCTGCATTTTGATGGAAGCTAATCCCAGAATATCTGCATAGCTGGGTGTGAATGTTTTATCTGGGCACACACACATTTCCTCTGGATCCTCAGCCCTCCTTAATCACCCCGGCTATTCAGGAGCAGCTCTGAGTTCTGTGTGGGGGGATGCAGCTCCCCTGCCATGCCAGAATCAAGTGCTGCCTTCTGTCTTTCACACCTCTAAGCTACTGACTCATCATTTCATTCTCTGTGCATATTTATGCATAATGCACACATAATGCAGTGGAATTACAATCCTGGTGGAGACACAAGCCAGCAGAGGTGTCCTTTGAATTCACACTTCTGTGCCTGTGTGTAGCAGCAACCCACCGAGCTTCACATCCAGCATCTGGGTTGATCCAGCTTGGAAATTCTTAAGCCAATTGATCACTGGCTTCTGCACCACCCAGAGATAAGTTATAGATGAATCAGGATCGCTGGTTTGGTTGTTACTCTTTTTTCCATCCATTCAGTCTTGTTTAATCATTAACCAGTACTTTCTCCCCAGGAGTAAGGAGGCTGGGTACAATGCAGGCTCTCAGATAAATGCTGGTGGGAACAATGCAGGAATGACTTCAGTTCTTGCTAACCAGACGCCTTTGCAGTGAGTTAAATTTGTGTTCAGCAGGGCGTCATTTGGGCAGAAAAATCCTGTTCTGTCCTGGCTAGGGAAGACAAGGGCTACTGCCTAAATCTGGCCAAGTAATCCTGTGGCACAAGATGGTACATCCCATTGCCCTGCATTGGCAGGGAGTCTTGGGCTGTGGGATTGGCAGGAATATTGTGTTATTTCTTCTGGCAGCATGGCCTTAATCTAATCTGTGTGTTCTTAGAACCTGTGCCACTCTGAGATCTGCCTTAAGGCTGTTTTTAGTGGGAGATGTCTTTGAGGAAAACCTACAGGTGTGACAGAGGGGTTGTGTGCTTTCCCAAAGGATGCTCTGTCCTGGATGTGCACCATCTCTTCTGAGCTGTAGTTACATGAAATGGGTTTTTATTTGAAGAATGCTTCTTCTGTTCTTTGACTGACAGCCTGGTCAAGACAAGCCATCCAGAACTGTAGCAGCATGTGTCTTAGAAGAGCTCTTCTTGTGTTCTTTTTTCCTTCCAAGGGTTGGTTTGACATAGTTGAAAACACTTAATACACAATAAAATAGACGTAGCTCCCTTAGCAAGAGCCAAACTCTACAGGGGAATGTTTGTCACCACCTTTCTCCATCTTTTGGTAGAGGGATTAAATTACTTACCTTCTGGCCTTGGCTGCTAAGGACATTGAAAATAAGCCAATTAGGTAAATTAATCTTCAGCCAAGCTTTCTTGGGGTTTTTGTAGGGGTACCATTAATTGTGGTTTGTGTGTATTGCTGCAAGGGGAGTTTAGTTTATGCCTTGTTTGTGAGGAACTTGGCAGAGCTTTGAGAATGATTGTTAAACCCCCCAAAGGTGAATTTCTGTTGTGAGGGACAGGAGTGGGTGGAGGAGAGTGAGAGGCAGTGTAACAGCAGAAGGATTTGTCAGAGGTGTCAGGAAAGCAGAACGGTGATGGATGTAAAAAAGATGGAGCAGGGATAAAAATTCAAGGCATTTAAGGTGTGGAGGCTGAGCAGGAGCAAGCAGCAAAACCCAGAGGGGAGCCCCAGCTGGATCTGTGTAAGCAAGATAGGAGGAAGAGGTAAAGGTCTAAAAACATCTGAATATGATGATCAAGGAGAGGGTGTGGAAGGAATGGGAAAACAGGCTAAGATGCAAGTAAATAATTTGCTGCAAAGAGACTGGCTTCCTGGTGCTTAGAAAGTGCATTTGACATAATAATGAGAGGAAAAGATGTGAGGTGTTGGGTTTTTTTTTTTAATTCTTTCCTTCAAGCCTGCTGCAAATTACACTGAGCCGTGGCAAAGCCAAGCTCGATTTCTTTATAGCTCTTAATATGAACAGTGAGGTAGTGACAGCTCACAAATGCCAGTGCATTGGGGAAAAACTGGTAGTGGCCAGCATGTTTTGGGTCTGTCAGTACATCTTCCATGGCCATAAACCATCAATATTCTGATATTTTGCTCAATGTTCTTTAATTGCTCTAAGTGATGGTTTTCCTTTGATGTGTGAAGAGGCAGCAGTTTCCTGGTTTTTCCTTAATCGCACGTGGAACTGGGAAGATACAATGTTTCCTCTCTGTTCCAGTAACTTAGTTTATGTATTCTTTAGTGATGCTTCACCTCTAAAGTTACCATCCTGACTTTCTGTTCTTCCCTTTTTGGTAGGTTGATAGTGGTGGATACTTGTTTTATCTTTTTCCTGTTTGGATTGATTTGGTTTTGCCTGCCTTCTGCCATTCTTGGGGAAGACTAACCTTCTTTTGACACCTGTTAGGGAGGGTGGATTGAGTCAGGAGCCTGCGTAACTCAAAAATAATTGAAGAGGTGATGACTAAAATGGGTATTCTGTGAACCTGAAAGATGCTCATGGTAGTCTGCAGGCCATCTTGAGCTCCTGAAGTCTGTGTGACAGTTTAGTGTGTTCAGATATTACAGTGATGAGTGGCCCCATTAAAAATGTAGGTAGAACAGAGAAGTTTGGTTAAATCAGCTGGAACTCTTTGCAGTGGAAATTCATCTCCACCTCTGTCAAAGAAAACTCCAGCACTTGAGAACGGGCAAGTCAGCTGATCTGTGCTTTGAGTCACCCTGTGAAATGGGGATAATGTGCCTTTAGCACATAAGGCTACGGTGAGGTTCAGCTCATAAATATGTACGTGTAGCTGGATATTACGGCCGTGTGTCATAGAAGGCATATAAAAATAGCAATACATAGAAGCCTGCTGCAAGTTGGCATTTGTTTACTTCTAAGCAAGCTTTGCTTGGAGATGGATTCCTCTTCCATGTGGTCACGTGCTTGTTTTCACATCCCGGTGTGGACTTAGGGGCACAGCTCGCCAGCTGTGGAGCTCGGGAGCGCGGCTGGCTCTGGGATCCCTGACCATGGTGCTGTACTTGTGTCTCCTGCGCTGCAGGTGTGCCAGCACTCGCCCAGGAGAGACCGGAATGGACGTGACCAGCCGCTGCACCCTCGGAGACCCCAACAAGCTGCCCGAGGGGGTGCCGCAGCCCGCGCGCATGCCCTACATCTCCGACAAGCACCCGCGGCAGACCCTGGAGGTCATCAACCTGCTGCGCAAGCACCGCGAGCTCTGCGATGTGGTGCTGGTAGTGGGGGCCAAGAAGATCTACGCCCACAGGGTGATCCTGTCGGCCTGCAGCCCCTACTTCCGAGCCATGTTCACCGGGGAGCTGGCCGAGTCGCGGCAGACGGAGGTGGTGATCAGGGACATCGACGAGCGCGCCATGGAGCTGCTCATCGACTTCGCCTACACCTCGCAGATCACCGTGGAAGAGGGAAATGTCCAGACCTTGCTGCCAGCTGCTTGCCTTCTCCAGCTGGCCGAGATCCAGGAGGCCTGCTGCGAGTTCCTCAAGAGACAGTTGGACCCTTCCAATTGCCTGGGCATCCGGGCTTTTGCTGACACTCACTCGTGCCGTGAACTGCTGAGGATTGCTGATAAATTCACACAGCACAACTTCCAGGAGGTAAGGAGCTGGAATTGTGGTGTAAAATGTGTCAACATGGCCTGTGGGAGCTTTCACCAGCTCTCATTTTGTCCTTTTTTCCAAATCCTGCATTTACACCTGCTCTGTGGCCTGATAGTGACAGGTGCCGGATGTTAAGTGGGGAGGAAAGAGGTGGCAGGACTGTGTTGTACAGTGGTTTGTATATGTTATATATGTATGTTACCAGTGGTTTTTATATATTATATACCACAGCATTTCTTCCCTGAAAGATGTATGGTGAGTGCTGTGTGGGAGGCAAGGTCATGGGTGCAGTTGGATTTGGCATTGAATCTGTCATGCCTGCACAATGGTTTGACGTTCCACTCCTCTTTCAGAAATGTTATGGATTCTACATGGTTTGAGGGGAGGCAGCTGTTAAAAGTGAGGACAACACATCAATAGAACCCAAAAATTTGATGCTGAGCTCTGGGATTGGAAAAGTAGGTGTTTGAGGGAGTGTGAGGCTGCCTCAGGGGAGTCTTCAAATCCCTGGTTGTAGCAGAACTAGAGTTTTGCATCTATTATTCAGCAGAAGCTGTCTGAAAGTAATTCAGATGTGTAATATTGTAGCTGACCTTTATAAACTCAAGTTTCTCATCCTTTGTTAATTCTGCCTAGATGATTTTTTGGCAAAAAAAAAAAGACAGCAGCTGGTTCAAAGAAGGATCAACATAATAATTAAGGATCGTGTGAGCAATAGTCAGAGAAGAGTGGGTCTTTACTGAACCACTGCAGAAAAATCTCCTCTTCCTACCAGCTTCACAGGGAGATCCTTTCCAAAGGGAGGAACTCCTGGTGCTAATTTAGTTTCCCCAGAGAAGCAGCAGTATGGAAGTGCTGTGAGTGATGGCAGCTTGTCTCTTTTCTTTTTTTCTTCTGACATGCAAGAAGCAGATTGGAATTGCATTAATTTCAGTCAGGTAGTACTTAAGAAAAATCTGGGCAGGAGCAATGCAACAGAACACAACTGTTGGACACAGTGAAGACAATTCTTGGAGTCTAACTGTGGACACAACATCAGTGTACTCCAAAAGCTGCAATTAAATATATCTTTTCTAACCAAATAGAATTTGCTGTTTAAGATGTTTGGTTGTTTTTGGTTTTTTTTTGGTAGAACTTGGTGGTTCTACACCAAGTAGACTTTGGTCTAGAAAGTCTAAACTTTTGGTTTCCCAAACCCCTACATTTTAGCTGGCCACTTCATGTGTTCTGTGCTAGCTCTGCACTTTTCTTCTGGGTTTTCATTTTTTTGGGGGGGGAAGCAAGATGCTATCCAGATGGTTGTTTATTTTCAGTGCTTGGCTGTTTTACTGGTTATTAGATCTTGTTATTACATGAGTAGGGTATGCTTACAAGCCTCTAAATTACATTTTAACAGCTTGACAGTTTTGTTTTAAAATGTTTAAGCATTAATACATGCAGCTGGCTGTTAAGAGCTGCTTGCTATGGGCTTCTTTTCTTTTGCAGTCCCTTGAAGACAACTTTCTGTCTTCCTTATCCCTGTTAGAGCTCACAACGGAAAAAGAGAACCCTTTTCCTCGAAGATGATGCAAATTATAATTGGCTTAACTTAAACACAGCCTCTGGAAAACAGGCTTAGATTAGAGCACTATTTCCTTGGCCTAGGCAGGTTTTGGTCTCCATTTCAGTGCCCCAGGAGTTGTGCAGCTCTTCATCCTTAGTAATCACTTCTTTTGCTTCCACTGTTTCTCTGCAGACAGTGTCAGTGGTGCTGCTCCTTGGGATTGTATTCCACTCTGGCAGTATTTTCCATCTGGGGAGTGGGATGGTGATCCCTGGGGGAAGCCAGGCACTTGTCTATTTAACCATCCTCCACTGTGGAAGTTGAAAACTGATAAAAAACTCACCTTCCTGTGTGGAGGCTGTGTGGTCATCGTTCCTCCAAGCTGGCAGAAAGGAACGTGAGCTGGGAATTTCCTGGGTGGCAACAGGAAATATTAAGCAGCAGGCACCAGGCCAGCCCATGCAGTTACTTTGAATGCAGTTTGAATTGCTTCATGTCCTCTGCTGTGCTAACCTCTGCTTCCATTAAATTTTTATGTGTATTGCTGCATTACATCATTAACTTCTTGGTAAAATGTTTTCCCAATTTTTTCCATTCCTCCCAATTTAATTTGTTGCCTATAACCCCTAGTGGATTTTGTGCATATAATGTGAAATGGTTCTATTAACAACTTCACTGTATAAGAACAGCCTTTGTATTATTTTTTTTTGGTCTCTTGACATTTGTATGTAGGGAAAAATTATATTTATGGGTGGATAACTTGTGCTTTTATCAACAGACAAAAATTGCACTCCATATTGTATAGTCTGACATGAATTCTCTCTGTTTATAAAATCACTGATGTTCAGGAATGCTGCAGAGGAAATTAAATCCAGCCAATTCTTGTCCACTAAGCAAGTCGGTCGAATAGATCATTAATATTAGTCAGGTAATTATGAGTGCCCTGATAATTAAGCCAAAACAAGCCAAAGCACTTTAAATAATGTTTTGTTTTGCTATGTAAACTAACAAGTTGCACAGTAGTAATAATTTGGTTTAAAGAAGTGCTTTGAATTTTGTGAGGCCATCAATGCAACTGGGTGTCCTGAGGGTCAAAGGGAGGGACTGGATGAGCATCTTTAACTCTGGAATTTCCACAGCTGCTCTTTTTAGATTCTGGAGCTGTGTTTAAAAACCATCAGACTAAAGTTTACACATAAGCTTTGTAGGAGGAAAGGAGACTATGGAAAAAAGCTGATAAAGATCTTTAATGACCAACCGAGCTCCTACTTAAAGGCTGAATGTGTGGGCCAACCTTCTTGTGGCCTTTACTGTCCCCAAAAGCTCAGGGTACCCAAGGACTAAGTCTGGTAACTGATGTCATTGTCCGCTCTGCTTTTTTTAACAATATTTTCTGTTGTCAGTAACTTGGTGATCCCTGCATATTTGTTCAGTGCCCTTAAGTAACAACTTCAGGTAATTAAAAGGACTGCACAGCTGACTGCTGTTGAGATGATTGTGTCAAAGAGCGCTTTTCTTTAATTTATGCAGCAAATAAAGAAATAAGTCACAGAATTCTAATGTGGTCGCAGATGATAAGGACAAGCCAGCATTCAGTTATTTTCTGTCCCTGAACCTTTTGGAAATTGCAGGCTACAGACTGGGAATGCTTGCAGGGAAGGCGAGCTGGCAGTTATCAGTCAGGGCATTTCTGCAGTTTTAATTTTGATTCCTGTACCTTTGCCATCTACCTGGTGTCTGTGCAGGAGCTGTGGTGGTGTGCGAGCTCCCAGGGCAGTCTGACTGACTCATGCTGTGTGAGCAGTCCTCCAGCAGCAGCCAGGGCCTCCTGAGAAACTTGGTTGCTATCTTGGTTGCTGAAGGAATTAATGTTTGTCAGTGGCTTGACTTTCACAAGAGATCAGTCCTTAGGGGCTCTGAAGGCTCTGATTCCCTCTTTAGTGCATCTCGACTACTGCATACTCCATGTGTATATTTAGAGCAAATGAAAGAGGCAGGATCAGATGAGTCTCCTGAAGTATTTTCTGTTCTGCCACAAATCAGGCTTTCTGTGTTCTCTGCAATGCCTCTGGTAACTTCTTTGAGACTCTTGTTTTTGTGTTCTGTTTTGCTTTCCTTGTGAATCTCTGCACTCCAGTGCCACTTTTTAGTCACGTATTTATTGCGGTTTTATTTCTGCTTTATGTATTAGACACAGCAAACGAG
This sequence comes from Dicaeum eximium, assembly GCA_013396995.1. Taxonomy (NCBI): domain Eukaryota; kingdom Metazoa; phylum Chordata; class Aves; order Passeriformes; family Dicaeidae; genus Dicaeum; species Dicaeum eximium. The sequence continues at coordinate 143,675 of VWZP01008554.1, forward strand.
GAGACTGATTTTAAAGAAAGGCTTTGTTTTTCCTGAATTTTGAAACCTGATCAGTGCCTTCTGTGGTTTAACCCTTTAAAAGTGTTAAAGGATGTAAAAGGCATGCCCATCTAGAAGTGTCTTGTGTTGCTGGGGGCTGCGTTCTGCCTTGTGGAGCAAACCCTTCACATGTTGGAACTGATGGGGATTTGGCTTTTTACTGGCTCAGTCCATGATGTGCTGGAGTGGTGAATGGCTCTGATGCTTTGTCCTTACTCCTTTCCTTTTTCCTCTGCCTTTCCCAGGTGATGGAGAGTGAGGAGTTCATGCTGCTTCCTGCCAACCAGCTCATAGACATCATATCCAGTGACGAGTTAAACGTGCGCAGCGAAGAGCAGGTGTTCAACGCTGTGATGGCCTGGGTGAAGTACAGCATCCAGGAGAGGAGACCCCAGCTGCCACAGGTAATCTTGGGCACAGTGACATTCCAGGCTTCTTTATCCAGGTGGGAGAGGAACGAGGGATGGATGGTAGGGTGGTGCCAGAGTGCTTCTGAATGATGTAAAGCCAACAAAATTCTGACTCCCATCTGTGTTAGGTGGCTTGCACTGTCCCTTCATCTAGGCTGGCCGGAGCCTTCATTAGGGGATTTGTTGGATTGTTCCCAGCTAGGACTTGCCAAACAAGCTCACTCCAGCAGTCTGTCCAGACAAACCTGCCTGCACTGCTTGGAGAGTCGTATCAAACCCAGAGTGGAGAAGAAAAGGCTTGTCCCGCGTTGCAGTGCTTCTTTAAGCTCTGCTGCTTGATTTGTGCCTCAGCCCTCACGGTGTTACAGTGGAGCTTGTCAGAATGGTTTTGTTGGAATGTGATGCTTCATCTAAGCCAAGGCATTTCACGGAACAGAACCCATTCTGACAAAGCTGTCAGCCCAAAGCCTCTGAAGTCTTGAGCTGGATGATCAAAAGAGGTGAGCATCTGCCTGCCTCACTGTTTCTGCTTTGGAAAGAGACATTAAATGCAACTTTATTTACTGGAAAGCTTTTGAAAATGGTTTTAAGTAAACAAACCAAACTGGAAAAAGCTGCTCTTCTCAAGGCAGCTTTTAATGCTTTTATAACTGTTTGCCTCTGTCTATACGTGCTTGGGCCTTCAAATTCTAAACCCTTGTGAAAGATGTGTTGTTTCTCATTGTTCATTTACTCTGCAATACTACTCAGGTTTAAGAGAGCTAAATGGTTGATAAAACCACTAACTTTTTTAGTGTTCAGGCAGATGTCTTGACATCTGTCATTTTCTAAAGGTTTCCAGCTGTGACCTCGTTTTCAGCTGTTAATAGATCCAGTGGATTGTCCCTTCCTGAAGACTGATTTTCTGCTGGGTATCTAAACTGGAATATTGAAAAGGCAAATGTCCTGTGAGACAAGCTGCATTTAACTAAAATTCTGTCGTTTTCCATTTGGCTTCTTGCAACTCTCTGGGTAGCTGTGGTTTCACCACAGAGGTTCTGGTTTGTGTTTTAGGTCCTGCAGCATGTCCGCCTGCCCCTGCTGAGTCCCAAGTTTCTTGTGGGTACAGTGGGTTCTGATCCACTCATTAAGAGCGATGAGGAATGCAGGTAAATCTCCTCAGCCATTTACAGAATTGGATTACATTGTCCCCTAAAACTGTGCTCATTTGTCACTGGTAAATGGGTGATGCCTCACAATTTCGTCTTTGCCAACTGGGAGGATAGGAGAAGCAAGAAAAATTGTTTTCTATTTGCATAATAGTCACTGGTGCCCTCTAGAAGTGTTGTTCTTTCAAGTTTTCAGTGAAATAGCAAACTTTGAGTGTGCAGTTTGACTGTTGGTAAAAGACCTTTCAGTGTATTGATTTTCATTTGGCCTTTTTTTCTCACCCCCTCTAGTCATGGCCTTTTATTGCAGCTTAGCTCTTGCATAGCTTTCATGATGATCTCAGTGGGATCTAAAGTAGTTTTTCTATGTAGAATGTCTGTACTTTGATAACTGAATGGGACTCTGGGATTAGAGTCTGCTCTTTCCCACAGGGATAATGCAGGGAAGTGTCATTTCCTCCTCTTAGGGTATGAGTCTCACCTTTCTGGTTCTACAGAATTCTGTATCATTCACAAAGCACGTGATCTATCTTGTGCATATTGTAAAGAAGTTCAGGGCATAGGCTAAATTGTTCTTTTCCTGAATAAGCATTCATTCTGGGGGAATTCCACATTTGTAGAGGAAAGGAGGACTTTTTGTTCTCTTTTTTATTTTTTTAATTCAAGGGTTTGGAATATTAGGATTAGTCCAGGTGGCAAGTCATGAATGGATGGACAGTGTGAGCTGGCCAGATCTGATGGAGAAAATATTCATCAGAAGGGTACTATCTCCATCTATTGGTCATGTGTGTAGTATGTATCTGTGTGCTTTCCAACTCCTGTTCTCCTCTGAGGCAAAACCACCGACTGTTAAGTTTTAGCTTGAGGCAGGCTGGGTTTTTCTTTTCTGCACAGTAAGCCTGACAAATCTCTTGTCATATATTTTTTTTTATCAGTCTTTTTATAGCAAGCTATATCTATTATTAACTCTGGCCAAGCACTGGTGCTGGTTTGCTGCTGTCACTGTGTCAGTGGCTTGTAAACAACCGATGAGTTTTTAGGTGACAGCTTACATTTAACCGGAGCTGTTCATGCTCTTCCCGTGTGACTTGGGAATACCTGAGGCGCATGACTAGTGCTGGCTGCTCTTCCCATCAGTTCTGATTTGCCCCTTCTCCCGAGGCTGAGCTCTGGGGGTTAATATTTTCCTGTCTTGCACAGGGATCTGGTGGATGAAGCCAAAAACTACCTGCTGCTGCCCCAGGAGCGGCCGCTGATGCAGGGACCGCGAACGAGGCCGCGCAAGCCCATCCGCTGTGGAGAGGTGCTCTTTGCAGGTGTGTGTCCCTGCAGGTGTGTCTGTGGTGTCAGCAGGAGGTGGTGGAGGGTCTGGAGGGGCTGTATGAGGAGCAGCTGAGGTGACTTGGTCTGTTCTTCCTGAAGAAGAGACCGAGAGGAGAGCTCATCAGGGTTTACAGCTTCCTCGTGCAGGGAAGAGAGGCTGGCACTGATCTTGGCTCTCTGGTAACCAGCAATAGAACCCGAGGGAATGGCCTGGAGCTGTGTCACAGGAGGCTTAGGTTTTTGGGTATTAGATAAAGGTTCTTCACCCACAGTAGAGTCTGGCACTGGAGCTGACTCTCCAAGGCAGTAGTCACAGCACCAGGCCTGACAGAGCTCAGGAAGCATTTGGACAACACTCCCAGGCACACGGTGGGATTCTTGGGGCTATCCTCTGCAGGGCCAGGAGTTGGACTTTGATCCTTCCAACTCAGGATATTCTGATTCTATGTATTTTTCCCACTGGCTTAGGCCAGAAGACTCCAGGCAGGACTTTCTGGTGGTGGTGTTCCCATGAGGTCTTCACATTTCTATTTCTGATGTGACCTGTGCATTTGAAAGTTTGAGTTAACTTATGCTTTCTCACTCACGTGATTTCTTTGGTGCTGTGACTGCCACGGCATTTCCAAACTTCAGTTCATGCTCTTGAAAATCTCATTCTATTTCGTAATTACAAACCTCAGAAGGAGTGACTTAGAGATGAGTCTGAAGGGGAGTTTGTGCCAGGAGCACAGGCAGTTTGTGAGCTCGGTGAGTGTTCTTGTGACCCTGTTTTTGATGTTTGGCTGCAGTGGGGGGCTGGTGCAGCGGGGACGCGATCTCCAGCGTGGAGCGCTACGACCCGCAGACCAACGAGTGGAGGATGGTGGCTTCCATGAGCAAGAGGCGCTGTGGCGTCGGGGTCAGCGTCCTGGATGACCTCCTCTATGCTGTGGGAGGCCACGATGGCTCCTCTTATCTCAACAGTGTGGAAAGGTAGGTCTCCATAAGGCCCCTGTGCACAATTTCAGCTGTGAACGTTTAAACCTGAGTGCAGCCTCTTAGGAATGAGTTAATTTTGCCATTTCCTCCTGCCTTGCACACCCCTGGTGCAAAATACTTTGTGTCACGTTATCCCCAGCTTAATGGGGCAAGCCAAAGCCTCTGGCATAAGGAAGGAATCTCTAGGAGATGGGTCTGGGTGTATTGCTGGAAGAGTGGTGATCCTGGTTAACCTTCCTTGCAATTGCAGGTTTGTTTTTAGCATTGTTGAGGAAGGTGAGGTTACAGTGAGCATTTCTTAGGTGCTGAGGGAAAGATCCTGGAATTTTTTTTGTAAAGTGGCAACTTGAGAATTAAGGAACCTTGGCATATAGGTAGAAGAAGGGAAATAGGTCAGTTTTAGGCCTGTGAAAGATTAAACAAGTTTAACCAAGCTTCCTGTTTCTGGGAGCTGTATAGGGCAATCCCCATGCCTGAAAGCCACATGACTCAGCCTCTCCTACTACTCCAAATCTTGGCCCTGTAACAAACCCAATGAGCTGTACAAATAACTCCTCCCACCTGAAGCCTCCCCTTATTCCCAGCTATCTCCTTGAATGCTCCCAGCTTCCCAAATCATGACCCTAGCATTGTATCTCCCACGTCCTGCACTTCCTTGCTATGCGCTGTAGTTCTTTGTCTCTGGATTCCCAAGTCCATCTTGTTCCTCCATGTTTTATCTGGAAGTCCCAGTGCTGGCTGAGTTCCTGTGTGAACTGCAGGGAACAGAGCAGAGTTAACTCTGGCTGTTGCTCTTTGCTGCAAGTTACCACATGCCAGCCAGTCTCTCTCAGGAACTTGAACCTTTGATCTTAAGCTTGATTCATCCCAAGCTGCAGTTTGAACATCCCTGGAATAACATGTACTGGATGCATTGCATCACTTCAGGGCTTTTATCCAGCTTACAAAGAGCTGTGCTGCAGCTGAAGCTCAGGATAGGCAAGTTTCACAGCCTTAGGAGAGCTTCCAAGCATGGGAGAGTCTGAAGCAGTCCTAGGCAGATAATTTGTGCTGTTTGGTGTGGTTTTTTTCCAGGTATGATCCAAAGACCAATCAGTGGAGCAGTGATGTGGCTCCCACCAGCACCTGCAGGACCAGTGTTGGAGTAGCAGTTCTTGGAGGTTACCTCTATGCTGTGGGTGGCCAGGATGGTGTCTCTTGTCTCAACATTGTGGAGAGGTACTTTTCAATTACAAAAAAAAAAACCCAAAAAAAGTGGGGCACGGCAAGAAAGAGGGTCTCTGAGAGGGTGCAGTGATGCAGACGATCTGGAGAGGAGATAGAAACTGTACAAATCTTACAGGGGTTTTTGTCTGGGGGGAATGAAGTCAGTCTTCCTGCCCCTTTGTGAAGATGTCAGCACTTCACTCAGCCCCGGTGTTCATTCTTTTGCCAGGTATGATCCCAAAGAAAACAAATGGACTCGGGTGGCTTCCATGAGCACCAGGCGCCTGGGAGTGGCAGTGGCTGTGCTGGGAGGCTTCCTCTATGCTGTGGGAGGCTCTGATGGAACATCTCCTCTCAATACTGGTATGCCTTTTGCTGTCCCTCAATCCCAGTCACTAATCCCAGTCAGCACTTGTCCTGGTCCTGGGAGCCCGTCATGTCCCCAGATGGCTGTTAATTATCTTAGTGATCAGTTTGTGGAGTTTTTTCTTCTTTAAATATTATTTTGCCATACAATAACTCACTCTCCAGATTTGTAAGCCCCCTATTACCTGGCTGTGTGTCATATTTTTACTTTCTCAGTGCTTCATTTGGCAGTATGTCCTTAATACAAGGCTTTGATAGTTTGTGTACGAGTTGCAAGAACTTTTTTTTTTAAAATTCCTGCAGCAGCAATTTTTGCTGTAGGAAGGAAGGTACTAAAGATAAAGCTGCTGCAGGTCAGTTTGTAGCACTGCCAGCTGTCTTGGTTTGAAAAGATGTGTGTCTGCCAAGGAAGGAGAATGTAAACCCGCTCCCTCCCAATTATTATAATTTTGGAATTAAGAGGCTCAGGCAAAGACAGGGGAGTAGGAATAACAGTTCTTTATTAGGGAAAAAATACAAATAAAACATAAAAAAGCAGTAATACAAAACAACACTGACAGAACAGGAGCTGACAAGCTGTGACAGGAGCTGACAGCCTGTGGGTCAGGGTGTTGGTGGCAGTCCCATTCAATGGTGGCTGCTCCTCCTGCAGTGACTGACGTGGTTCTGCTGGAGCAGTGATCCTGTACAAGGAGGGAGTTTTCCTCTGAAGGTCCAGTGCTGGTGTAGATGGGCCTGGTCTTCCTCTGGGAATGCAGTGGGGAAAGGCTGCTCCTCTGGGAATGCAGTGGGAAAAGGCTGCTCCTCTGGGAATGCAGTGGGAAAAGGCTGCCTGTGGTGTTCCAATCTCAGATTATATCCAGGTAGGAATGCTTGGCTCCTCCCCCTGGGCAGAGCATCTCCCAGTGGGATGATGGAATTTTATCAGCCATGCAGTGACACTCAGTGGCCCATGAACAGAGGATATCTCCTGGAGGGAGGATGGGTGGTGGAAGAGATAAGGAAACCTGCCCCACCTGGTTTGAACAGGTGGCCCAATGGACAGAAGATAACTGCCCCATCTCTAACAGATGGCAATAGGATACAAACCCCTAGACACATCTTTCATTTCCAACCCAAGACACCAGCTCCCTCTCGAGTGAAGATCTGAGTGTGATTGATGCTGGAGACAGGAGAGAGACTAGCCAGAGTTCTTGGGAAGAAAAGAGAGAACAAATGTGTTCATGGCATTTTTGGTGCGTGGAACTCAGGTCCAAAAGTGCCCTGCTGACCAAAGACCTTCCCTTCCTCCACAGTGGAGCGCTACAACCCGCAGGAGAACCGCTGGCACACGATAGCCCCCATGGGCACGCGGAGGAAGCACCTGGGCTGTGCCGTGTACCAGGACATGATCTACGCCGTGGGAGGCAGGGATGACACCACGGAGCTCAGCAGTGCCGAGAGGTACAACCCACGCACCAACCAGTGGTCTCCCGTGGTGGCCATGACGTCCCGGCGCAGCGGCGTGAGTGCGATGCCTTCAGTTCTAGCTCTCGTGTTTTACAGGTTCTCTACTGCGTTGGTAAATAGCTCTGAACTTCATAGAAAGTGTCAGCAAGTTCTCCTCACAGTTTAGTCAGACAAAACAATCCTTTTCCAGCCTGAGAACCAAGGACACCGTTGCAGCCTCAGGCCCAAAAATTGTAAACAATGGTGAATTGAGGAGAGCAAACTGAGTGGATGAGACTGCATAACCTGAAGCTGTTATTGGACAATTAACTCCAATAGGGAAATGGACCAAAGCTTATAAAAGTGTGAAAACTCATGACTGGTCGTCCATTTTGGGTGTAGCCATGGCCAGGCTCTTGTGCTGCCCAAGGTGTATCCTTTTAAGACCTTTAAATAAATCCCTACTTTATTCCTTTAACTGTCCTTAACTGTCTAGCCTCTGTTCCAGATAGCCTCTCTAGGCATCAAGTGGGGCTTGGTGGGCTCATCCCTGCCACATGTCACCAGGTGGGGACAGCACAGGGTGGAGTGTCAGTCTGCTTGTGGGGAGGGCACAGGGCAGGGTGTCATTGTCACTCTTGTTGTGGGGAGAGCACATGGTGAAGTGTCAGTCTTCTCACGAGGCTCTCCTGCTTCTTCTGCATCTTCTACCTCTTTTCTCTGAGGGAAAAAATTTGCAAAAAGCTCTCTAGCAGGACTAGAGGATGAAGAGATAGCCAAATCATGCCACAGACAGCTGTTTAAGATGGGGAAATGAGTCATTTAAGGGTGTTTTTAAATATTTTTGGGCCCTTATATGCGGTCAACTAAGCCTGAAGCAGAGGAGCTTTTAGGTGACATAGCTGTACTTGGTATGAGATACCACTAAAGAACACTATCAAATTAGTACCTGGATCTCTCTGGATGAATTAGGAGGTGAAAACACCCACTTGCTCAGAGGAAAAAGCTGGGAAACTGGGTTAGCACGTGTTCAGATACATATTCCCAGCAGACTCTCATTGCCTCGAGGCGTGTGTGGGAACAGGGCTCCTGGGCTTTCACTTAGGCTGTTTGCCTCTCCTCACTGAATCCTGTGAGTGACAACAAGTTCCCATCATCTGCTGATCATGGTGCTTTCTTGTGAAAAACAGATTACTGCAGTGTTTTCAGTAGTCATTGTGGTTGGGGAGATGTAAATGATATGGATGTTTATCATTAGATACTGGATTATGTGGTAAAGAGAGGATGAGTTCTATCTGTGTGTTAGTGTTCCAGTGTCTGGTGAGGCAAGTATGAATCACAGTTTGAGCAACCACTGGTTTTGGAGGCAGAGAACACATATTTATTTCTGTTCTCCAAGCACAGAGTGAGCTGTCCAGCACTGTCCACTTTAGTTTCTCATTACACATTGACTTTTTATTAGCTGCTTCTGTATTTGCTTTCTATAGAAACTGCTAAACACATGCAGCTGTATCGGAAACTCCTCTTTCTCAAAGCCAAAACAGGGACCATTTTACATTGTGTGCCTTCCCTTTTTTCTGTTGTACTCCACGTTTTCCACTGGAAGTGATTGTGTTTTTGATGTTTCAGTGATTTTGTGCTTCTGCAGAAAGGCTAAATAGAAAGTCTGGAGGCCAAGGTGCTTACAGATGGTCCAAGCCCCAACCTGAGAGGTTTGGGACCACAGGCTTGCCTGTGGTTCTGCTACTTTAACCAAGTGTTGTGGGCTCTTTCTTGGGGAAGAATTTCAGTTCAGAACATAAGTTTTGTATGAAAAAGGTTTACATTCTCATGTATCTGTCATCACTCAGATTATTCTACTTGTAGATGGCAATAAGGAGAACCCTCTGCTTTTCCTTCGAGAGATTTTCTATTCTGAGATACATATTTAACTTTCCATGTTTCATTTTTTAGGGTATTTTATTTGTGCCATGCCCTAAAGAAAAAAACCCCAACCCTCTCCTGCAGACTGCCTTTCACCAACCATGGTTATTAAATAGTTTTATTAATATTTTCATTTTAACCCTTCTTTTCAGGACATCCAAGCTAAGTGTCTGCTGTCTGATGGCTGTTTTGCAGGTTGGCCTGGCCGTGGTGAATGGACAGCTGATGGCAGTGGGGGGCTTTGATGGCACCACGTACCTGAAGACCATTGAGGTGTTTGATCCAGATGCTAACACGTGGAGGTAACTTGAATTTGTGCAACAATCAAACAGTGAAATCCAGCTGGAGCTGTCCCAGGCAAATTAGGAATGTGGTACACACCATAACAGAGAACTTGTGTGGGGCAGAACCGTCACAACACTCCCATTCTGGCTTCTTGCCTTGCAAGAATCACATTTTGAAAAATATCCCAGTATACCCCTTCTGTTTATTTTGGGCTGAGTCTCTCCTGCTTCCCAATAAAAGTGAGTTTGTCCTTAGCAAAAGGAACTCACAACCACCATGTAGAATTTGGTCTCTTCACTTTCTTGCTCTCAAGCTGAGGCAGTGATTTCTGAATCCTTTTGGAGGAGCTGAAACACTTCAAGCACATGATGTTTTTATATCCCCTTTACATCAGCAAGATTCAGCCACTGGAAGAATCTCCAAGCTGAGACAAATAATATGAAATTGCTGATCAAAATATATGCTGAGCAGCACAGAAAGAGGAAAAATAGCCTTTCTAGTCATAACTATACTTGAAAACAATTGCTTGTGTGTTTATTCCCAAATGTAATTAGCATAAAGTATCAAGCTCCTGTGGCTATTTTTGCTGCTGTGGTAATCTGGCAAGGGTGGGGAATAGAAAGAAATTAATGTCCTTATTCTTACTAGTGATAGTAATAGTTTAACCCTTCACTGGTAAGAATGGCTGTCATGAGCAGCAGTAGAGGAATTGCACCTGGTTTGGTGAGCCATGGATCCACAGGATCTTTTGAACTGCTGAGGAAACCAGTTGAGGAGAGAGTAGTACATACATCAGATTCTGTAGTGAAATGGTTTCAGCTTCTCCCTGTGACAGTCCAGAGTTAGGAGTTACTGCCTGGCAGGCATTCACACAGTTTGGGAGATTATTCAAGGTATTAGTAGCTTGTGGTATTTTTATCCACTGAACTCAATATAGGTGACCAGTTTCCATGGTCTTCCCTTTCTTTTGTTTCTTTTGTATCTTGAAGATATTTTTTATTTGTGCAGCTTGACTGAGAAATTATTCTGATGCAATTTGGCTTTAACAAAGCTGTTTGGAGAACTTGCTTCTCCTGTTCCTCCCAGCAGACTCCAGTTGCACAGAGGGGAATATACAGCTGGAATCTGTAGGGCTCTGATATCCCTGTGAAATGCAGACATCATTGCAGTCAACAGATGGTGCTTGGGATGTGTTATATCTTGGTTGGATCAGCTGAATGTAGGATTTACTTGATAATTAGTTGAATTATGAGGACTAAGCCTAGCCCTGTGTTACCCAAAATGTGGCTTAAGGTCAGCTACAGCCTACAAAGTTTTTTTCTGTCTTGCACATTACCAGACAGGGAGCAGGAAGTATTTATTTGAGTAACAGAAATTTGGTGTCAAAACAAGCAGCAGTTTCTGTTCTGAGAGAGAAAGGCATGAGCAAATACAGCTGTTTACTTACAAAGTGCCTAAGATGGGTGCTCCACAACTTCTTCACGGCCCACTTTAAGCAGACATTAATGATGGTAAGATGGGCTGGTTCAGTCTTTCCCATGGCAGCTGCCAAGGGTTGGTGTCCCCATGGAGGATGTGACCCTGGAATTTTGTCTCCACAGGTTGTACGGCGGGATGAACTACCGGCGGCTGGGCGGAGGCGTGGGGGTCATCAAAATGACACACTGTGAATCTCATATATGGTAAGCTTCCAGAGGGAGGGAGTCCCCTGCCTTCTCATTCCTAGAAAAAAACTGAAGAGACTTGTTGACACTGGACCTCTTTGCAGCTCTAGTATGCACGGTCTAGATCCAATGTAACTCTTTGTCGGTGAACTCTTTCTATGGAATTACAAAAATTGACTTCTGTGAGAGTGTGCCCCACAGGAGACCACATTGTCAGACTCCAGGGAACCACTGGACAAAAGTAGAAGTGTTGCTTATGTCCGTATTTTTTCTAAATAGTTCTACATTTTTTGAATAAACCAAACTGTAACAGTTATTGTAGCGTAAAGGATGCTGATGTAGAGCCTATACACTCTGTACTGGGAGTCTGGCCAGGAGGAGGGATTCCTGCTTTCCCTCCTGCTGTGGGAGTAGTGGATGTGGCAGCTGTTTGGTGGGCGAAAAAGTGATACAGAAAACATTGCTTTTGCCTTATTTACAGAGAGCTTCAAAAAAAAGTACTTGACCTGCAAGGTGCCACCTTTGCACAGAAACTTTTCTGTGCACAGAGTATATTTATTTTTTCATTTGATTTGTATAATGTATTTCCTTTGTATTGCTCACAGCAATGATTCCAGCTTTTTATATACATCTGTGTGTGTGCATATATATATGTATTTTATATATATATGTATATGTGTGAATTGCATTTCGACCAGCTGGTGGTTTGGGCAGGGCTGTGTCCTGCCAGCTGCTGTGGTTCCAGCCCTTGTGGTATGATTTGGGGTCTCTTAGAGGACAGGAGAGCTGTGAGGATGGCTGCCCTGAGTATCTTTTCAGAACTGGAACTCTCATCGCTCTACTGAATCAGTGAAGTGCCCGAAAAGGGTGAGAGGAAAAGGATTTAAAACAATGCCTTTTTACTGTACAAAAGTTCAGCTTTTCTCTCCTCTCCTCTCTCCTGTATGTGAACCTGTGCTGGTTTGAAGGCAAACCAGTGGGAGGAATTAACCCCACACAAATACCTTGTGAGAGATTTCAAGTCAGAGTTACAATTCAATAGAAACATGACAAGAAATGCAACAAATACAGAAAGACTGGTTTAAAAACAGTTCCCATTGGTGGTTGGAGTGATGGATGAGGTCTTGTCAAAAGTGCTGGTCTTGTGGAAAGGCCTGGTCCTTCTTTGGATGGCCAGTGGTGGTGGTTGAGTCCAAGTCCCCAAAGCCCCAGATCATAGACCTTCAAAGTCCAGGCAGGAATGTTGATTCCCTTCTGCAGGGCAAGGGATTTCCCAATGGAATGATGGAATCCTGTGAGTCATAGGATATTTTGGGGAGTCCTTGATGGCCCATTTGCAGAGATGACCCCCCTTAGGCTGGGTGTAGTTGTCACTAGGTGAAGACACAGGGAACTTGCACCCAGCCCACAGCTGTTAGGAAGGACCCACCACTTAGAGCTCATCAGGAATAATGCCAATGAGTGTGGAATAGTTTGGCTACACCCACACTGGTACTTTATCCTGAAACCACTGACAGAACCTAAATCCACCTAGTTCTAGCTCACTTCTAGAGACCTTTTTCATCCTGCTGCCTGCTCGGTATCAGTTCTTGTCTGAAGCAGGGTGCAGGTATTGTCTGTTAATTCTGACACCCACTTCTTGTGTTCTTGCTGGAAGGGCAGACCTGCAGCCAGCTCCTTCCTGCTGGAAAAAAACTCAGACCAGCCTCACCTCTGCTGCCCTCTTGTCTCTGTCTGTAGAATTCCTGACCATGATGGATGGTGCCCTCTCTTAGAGTGATTTTTGTGCACTTTTCCTGTGTATGGTTAGAGCAGGGAAAGGTGTGAGGCTCATTTAAGAGTTTGGAGGGGAAGGAAGGGCTGTTTTCTGGCACTGTGAATAACTGTGAAGTCACCCAGGAGTGGGGAGAGAGCAGGGAAGAACTCAAGACTCAACAGTTCTGTTTTTACTGTAATTTCTATTGAGTATGGAAGAATGACCTTTTGCACCTGATCTAACTGTGGACCTTACTAAATTTGATTTTGAAAAGAAGGACTGCAAATTCTTGAGACGAAAAAGGCAGTGCTGACATCTTAAGTTCCTTAACTTCATGTTTGATTCATGTAACTCAGACTTTGTGCTTGAATATAGTAAAAAATACACTACAGTCATAAATGGGACATTAAAACTTTTTTAAAAGCCCCTTTCCCCCTAAAGGTCGGTATTCTTGTGTTTACATATGAAGATGATTTGCACCTTTACAAGGAAAACAAGTATTCTGTAAACAAATGTTTACATGTATCATTTATGCTTTTTTCTAGCATGAGTAACTTGTATAAATAGTGCTATCTTAATAAATTTCTTCTATGCTGTTCTTGGTTTGTTCTTTGGGGTGGAAGCAGTGGGCGGTGTTTTTCTGTGGTTTATATGAACAAAGATCCTGGAGGGTTTTTTCCCAGATAAATCCCAATAAAAGAGGCTTAAAACTCTGCTGGTTTTTGTTACCCTCCACATGACTGAGAACCAGCTTTTTCTGGAAGGAAGTATCTGTGCCATCTGGCTAAGTCTTATCTCTGCCCCCTTAACTGCATTTAACAATGAGCACAACACAAGGAAGAGGTTAAAAGAGGCTATAAGAATTTAGGTTTTTAGAGATTATTTATGGAAATGTGTTGGAAAGAGCTGAGCATTACATTTAAAACTTAGCCCTGGGTGTAACAGTCCTATTTTCAAACCAAATACAGGTGCCAGTTATTTCCAGACCTTATACTCCTTTGTCCAGTGCTCTTTTGGCTCCAGGTAGAAAACTTTGTCTGAGATATTTCAAAAAAGGAAACTAAAGCGCCAGAAGTGATAGTTTAAGTAGCTGCTGAGCTGCCAAGACCTTCAGAAGATCACTTAGCTGCTTTTACCAGGGTAAGAGTTACCAGACTTCAGCCTTAACGTGCAAAACTAATTCGTCTTCAAATAGTAAAGAATCTGAACCAAGTGTGTATTTCTTTGTTTAATTCAGGAAATAGGTTAGGAACTAGGCATGCAGTTATGTTGTGTTAGGCAGTTTTACACTGGGAAAAGAAAGGAAACTTGCATCCCTATTTAGGAGAAGATCATAGCACGAATCAGCTCCTAGAGATGCTGCACAAGTGTGACGCAAGAAACTAGACTTGGAATTTTGCTGCTCATGGAAGCATTTATTAAGTAACAAGTGGTGGTTTGTTCAGGTAAGCTGTAGTTGGAAATAAGCTCCATGCAAGGATATATTTAATTAGACAGTTGTGGTCTTTCCTTAAGACAAAAGATGGAAAATATTTTCTTTATTTAGTACTGTATTACAAAATGTCTTAGCAGGTGCTATCTTCTGCTCCTTAAATGTCTAGCCAGACACTGTGCACTATCCCTCTGAACTCTTACCTGCTCCAGAAGGGAGAGATCCAACATGAAATTCTAACACACAGCTCCGACCCTGAGAGCTCTGGCCTACAGGATTGCATCCAAGATTATAAACATCAGGACAAAGCCTGGTAACTATCAAGCTTATCCACACCTCACTTTCCTATCTGTTAACTTGCCTGAGAGGACCAACAGGCTGACAAGTGCCTTGTATCCAATCCCATGCTCAACTGGAACATAAATTAACATCATCACCATTACCAAGTACCCTTAACAAGCTAAGAAGGGAGTTAGAAACCTGGATTGTAGAGCATGCACCTTCTCAGGTGTGCTGAACTTCACATTTAGGCTAGCCCAAGAGCAGTCACAGTTTAGCCAAGGTCAAGGTCAGCGTAGCTCAGGCTGTGCAGTGTAAACCAGCTTTTAAACAACAGAAATACCTGCCAGTAAGTTGCATCAAGAACTTGTACTGTTTGTCTCTAAAGTGATGCCTGCACATAAATGAAATAAGTGACTCTGAGAAAACAGCTGCTCAGGAAGCTGTCACAAGTTTGCATTGCAGCCCTTCTTCAGGGCTAAATGTCTGCTCGACTTTGCTGTGCATGGAGTTAAACAGCCAAGTGCTGCAGTTACAGTCTGACTTTGGGCAGCCAGAATGAGAGGAAAGAAGATGCTGCAGGAGTGAGTTTCCTGGTGGTTTCTCAGCACAGATTGTCCAAACAGAAAGCCTTTTTAGTATGAAGAGCTACTGAAATGGCTCTCACTGTATCTGAGAGATTGCGAGTTCAGTCAGTAGCATCAGCACTCCAGGCAGGTATTGGCTGTGTAGAATCTGCAAGAAAGAGAAAAAAGCCTGTCAAAGCAACAGCTGCAGTTGCCAGATTTCCACATCCTGAATCCCTGGTTGGAAGGAAAATACCAAGTGTTCTGTGTGTTTATTCAGCTGCTCTGTTGTTGCTTTACTTTTCCCATACTGTATATGACTTGAAATCTATCCCATTATGAAAAGGCATAAGAGAATTTACACAACACACATTCCACAAGAGCACCCTTCAGAAAGCCTGAGATATCTTTGTGTACTTACCTGCAACAGAAAAAGTTGTTTCAGACAGTTCTAAGCTATTATAGATAAAAACAAGCAATGTGCTCCTCATCGTAGGGTAAATTTAAACAACTGCATTTACACAATGTGCCAAGGCCCATCATAGGGTAAATTTAAACAACTGCATTTACACAAACTGTTCTTTAACTCAGAAGATAATATTGTATTGCTTGAAGGATGAATGTTCCATGGTTTGAAGGATATTAGAGATACCTCTGTAGAAAGACCAACACCTTTATGAAAAGGGTTACACGTGAAGGAATCTTGTGCCTGTGTCTTAATAACTACAATACTAGAAAGCTAGTAAACTTTTTTTAAGTTTGGGATCTTTTGAAGTCCAAAAGGAGTTTTTTTAATGGCCTAAGAAACTTGCCTGTTTATACCACAGCTAATACACCTATTTCTGTCTCCAGGCAAGTAGGTTCTGCTGCAACACAGTAATAAAATACTGTACTGGCAGCTGCCCCACCTCCAAAGCTAAGTATGACTAGTAAAAACTGAGGGTTTAACAATTCCTTGTAGGAAATCATGCAAAAGAACCATGAGACCTTCAGGTACAGCTATTTTATTTGGCCAGCACTAGGACAACCTGCTACTAAGTGCCTCACCTTTACAATCCCATCACAGTGTGCCGAGGCAATGGCTGTGGAAACCTTCACCAGCTTTGCAGCTGACAAGTGGATCTTGAAGTGCCTGTGGAAATGGGCATAAAGGCAGTCCATGAAGACATCCACCTCCTCTTGGGTGATCTCTCCTGGCGTTTTTTGCACCGTGTCCCACAGAGCTTTGGCATCCTCTGGGTGGATGGCGTATGAAATATCCAGGGGCTGGGACAGGCGGGGCACGGAGAAGACGAGTTCCACGGCAGAGGCAGCTCTGTCCAGCTTGCAGCCAGCCCACATGGCCACCATCCAGCTGAGGTTCAGGGGGCTGATGGCCAGGCGGCGGAAGCAGCAGTCGAAAGTCTTCTGGAACCAGCTGCCAACCAAGGAGGTGTAGCTCTCGGCGCCGTGGGTCAGGAACAGGGGCAGGCAGGTGAAGTGCTCCGGCACGTTCTCGGAAAGGTCGTCTCCAAACATGGAGCAGAACCAGCCTGACCACACCAGTTTGTCTTCAGAGTTGCTGGAAGAAGCCCGTGACCTCGAAGAGAGCTGGGATGGGGAGAGGAAGCATTTCAGTGCTGCAAAGCAAGTATGGCTTTTTTTTTTGTCAGATAAAAATAGATTTTTATTTAAAGTTTTAAGTGTTTGGTAGAACTAGGTTTTTTTCCCCCTTAGGACCTTGCATGCAATGCTGTTTTCTGTCAAACACATACAGTTATTCAGTCTATCCATTACATCCCCAAAAGTTGAATGCAATTCTGTTGAAAACAGCAGAAAAAGCACTTTTAAGTTCCTTAGGAACAGTCCTGAGATCTGAGTTTATGCTGCTTAACTCCCATGGTACATCCTACAACCATTACCCCAATGAACCTGACATTTCAATAGCACATTTCACTTGAGGCAAAGCATTTCAGAAATATTAATTAGACCTGAGCTGTGGCCAGGAAGTGGGATTAATGCCAGCTTTATGCAGGAAGAGAAATAACTCATCCAAGTCCCGGCAGTAAATTGACTGCTGAACAAAAACATCAGAGATTGCTCTGTATAGTCGTACTCTGATGCTGTTAAAAAGTTGATCTCAAACTTGCTATTTACTGTGAGCATTGCTTAGAAGAGATCACTGAGTCAATTAGGCTGAAAAAGACTTCTGAGGCCATCAAGTCCAGTCTGTGACCAAACACAACCTTGTCATTAGACCAGGGATTTGACTGTGTCACATCCAGTCTTTCCTTAAACACCTCCAGGCACGGTGACTCCACCATCTCCCAGGGCAGCCAATTCCACTGTCTAATCCTCCTTTCCGTGAGGAAATTCTTCCTAATGTCCAACCTAAACCTCCCCTCGCACAGCTTAAGACTATAAATGTTCTGTTCCAGTTAAAAGTAGACAGGATTCAGTTTCATTAAATCACAGCGGATGCCCCAGTAGTTATCCCATACAGCTAAGGTTTAATTTGAGGCTTTTCTTTCAAGACGGAACGTTTCACCACAGCAAAACCAGCCCGTAAAACGCCGGTCTCGATGCCCAGCCCCCCTCACCTGCACAAGGAGGGCAGCCTCGTCCAGCTCGCTGCCCCTGAGGTCGGCGAGGCTGGACAGGGCCACCTTGATGTCCAGCTCGACGCCCACCTCCACGGCCAGCCCCTTCTGCTTCTCGGCGGCGATGGAGGCGCTCAGCAGCCGCGCGTAGTCCCTGAGGCGGGCGCGGCGGAAGCCGTGCAGCGGGGTCACGCTGTACAGCGTCCAGGCTTTCCGCAGGAGAAACGCTGTTTTCTGCGGATCCGCGTTTTGCTACGGGGACGCGAAAGAAAAGGAATAAGGTTATTAGAGCCCGCTTTTCCCGCGCGCCGAGAGCGGGGCAGCGCGGCTGAGGGGACAGGGAGGAGACACAGGGAGGCGCCGCCGCCCCCGGCTCCCCGTACCTGAGAGCACAGCGCTGGCACTGTGAGGCGGCAGCTGGGGCTGATGCCGAGGCGGCTGTGGGTCCGTCCGAAGGGCAGAGCCCGGGAGAGCCGCCTGAGGCTGGGCAGGGTCCGCACCGCGCCGTCCTCCGGCGCCTCCTCCGCCATGGCCGCCGCGGCCCGCCAGTGCAGTTCAAACTTCCTTCCCGTCGGCCCCCGCGCGGGGGCGCGCCCCTCCGCCATCTTTGAGGCGGGCGGCAGTGAGGGGAGGAGGCGGCGGTGCCTGAGGTGGTTTCCGCTTTTCCCCTCCGGAGCTCTTGTTTTTCACTTCGGGCGGGTCCCTTGCTCCTGGCTGAGGGGCGGCTGCGGGATGGCGCTCCCCCGGCTGGTGGTGCGAGCGCTGCACCGGGCGGCCGCTGCCGCCGCACCCGCGGCTCCAGGTGAGGAGGAGCGCTGGTCCCATCCCCTCCAGATTTGGGTTCCTTTTCTCCCGGGGTGCAGGTCAGGGTAGTCCACACAGTCGATTAATATCACGCTTGCGGCAAGTTATTTTCCCTGTATCACTTCATTAAGTGTCTTGTCTAAATGTCTTTTAATTCTAAAGGCTCTCATTAAGGTAGTGAGATTGGCTCATAGAATTATTTGTATATGTCTAGGTAATGGTATCCTTCAGGCTTCTCCTTGCAAACTGAGCCTCTTGCACAGTCTGTAAATGGTGTGCTTGGTTCTGTGTCTTAGGCCGTGGTTACAGGCACACGGGGGGCCTGTGCAAACCTTTCTGAAACCTTGGTTCATGCAGGAAGTGTTCAATTTACACCTGCACGGTGCGTGTCCTCCGTGTTTGTTTGATTCTTGGTTTGTTAAGCCGTGTTCTGCAGATCACCACCAGGACCTACAGTGGCAGGACAAGGGGGAATGGCTTTGAGCTGCAGGAGGGCAGGTTTGGATTGGATATTGGAAGAAATCCTTCCCTGTGAGGGAGGCCCTGGCACAGGTTGCCCAGAGAAGCTGTGGCTGCCCCATCCCTGGAAGTGTTCAAGGTCAGGCTGGATGGGGCTCTGAACAACCTGGGATAGTGGAAAGTGTCCCTGACCATGGCAGGGGGGTGGAATGAGATGAGCTTTTAGGTCCTTGAATCCCAAACTATTCTATGATTCTAGATTTAAATGTGGAATTGTCAGCATCCCTCAGGATTGATCTGTGACTTTTGCTTCTCTTGCTCTTGACGTTTGCAGGGCAATAGTTTGCAGCAAGGCTGTGTTCAAGTATCTTTATGAAAGTTTAACTGAGAAACATAAATAATCCCTGTTTAAAATACATTTAGACTAGCTTCATTTCATGTTTATGATATGGTATCTTTGTGCAGATCTATATAGGAAGTAATTTGTCCATATAGATACACATTTTATTGGGAGGGAAAACTCTATTATTTATTCTGTCTCATCTGCAAAAGCTATGAGAGATGTTATATATTTATTTTTATTTAAGACTTAAACAGTTTTGTTGCTCGGACCAACACGTGTGGTGAGCTGCGTTCTGCTCATGTGGGACAGAAGGTCACCCTGTATGGATGGGTTCAGTATCAAAGGTAAGTGCAAACCATGGTGAAAATGGAGATGATTATTTGCCAGATCCAGTCTAAGCTGTGTTTCATGCAGCATTGCTCTCCAGTGATGGTCTGCGTGGGTTATTTTATTTTAGGAGGTCCTGAGTGTCTCATCTTTGAGCAATTGTGGGTGGGGATCCAGGAAGAGGAGTTAGGATTATTGCAGTGTGGTCGTGGTGGTCTTGTTTTTAAAGACACCAGAGCATGTTCCTTTGGGCAGTTTTTTGATGGATAAAGCAAAATGGCAGCCGTCCCTGCTGCAGCTTGAAAAAAATTAAGATTTATGGTTCTGGGTCTGGCAGTGTGGATTGTTCATGTGGAACTTTTTATGGGACAAGTGTTCCCCTTCTGTACTTATAATTGGATTTTGTTGTTGTTGTTTTTAATTCCACGTGAACTTTAGTTTTATTGCTCATTTAATTGTTTTTAGCCAAATGATGTTTCCCAGCAAGAAAATTAATGTGTCCAGAATCCCTGCTTTGTGTGCATGAAAGCTGAAGTTAAAATCCTGCCTCTCCTGGTAATTTGTATGTTGTCTGAGGCTGGTCACAATGTGAAATAAATTGTTCAGCTTAGGTTCAGGTGGGGGAAAAGTGTCTGTATTTCAGTACTTGGAAGTGCTTTGGGATGAGTTGCAGGGTACTGAAAGTGTAGCCAGTTGCCATGTGCTTTAAGAAATAGAAATTACTAAATCTGTTAAAAAAAAAAATGTTCTTCTTTTGTGCTTTTCATGGATCAGACAAGGCCTGTTTCTGGTTTTGAGGGATTTCCAGGGACTGACCCAGGTCATCATTCCTCAGGATGAGGTAAGTGCTACCAAAACATGAGTCTGTGTTTTTGTCTTTCCTTTGGTAGCTTGGCTTCAGCAGCCACAGAGAGAAGGAAGGACTTTGTCAAACTGAATGCTGTGACTCACAAGTAGATCGAAGTGAGATCGTGAGAGCCTGACCTGACACTGCAGCAGAAGCATCAGTGCTGTTTCCCATGCCTTAAGAGTGATTTTGGGTTGAGGTGCTTGGCCACAGTGCCTTTGTCCTGTTCTCTGAATTTCTGTGAGGCCCTGTTCTCTCCCTGCAGGCACATTCCCATGTGAAGGAGCTCCTGTCCAGCGCCCCAGTGGAGTCTGTGGTGAGAGTGACTGGGACGGTGTCCCCTCGGCCCCCGGGGCAGGAGAATCCGGTGAGGATGGGCTGGGGGGGCTCTCAGGGCTTTTAGTCCTTGAAGGAAACATCCCTGGATGGTGGGATTATGGTGAGCTTTGTGTCAGAGCGTTGCCACAGGTTCTGGTTGTGTGACAGTCCATCCTCAGGAGGAATAAGTGCTATGTCAGATAACAGGAGAATCTCAAAGCACATTACAGGCACCCACAAATTAAACTGGATCCCAGCCCTTTGCAAGGATAATGCTGGCTCTTCCAGGCTTTCAAATTGTGGTGGGAATTTCTTTTGCTTGAAAGTAAGTATTGTCATTTTTTGAGTTCCATGGCATGTGGTTTATTGATTTTGCTGGTCTCCTTGTATAGGAAGCAGAGGTTGAATAATTTTTTAATGTTTTGCATTCCTCAGCTGTCATTGTAATCAGCTGTAGACTGATATTTCAGGATTGTACATATAACTGGCAGGTCTAAAAAGAGGACTGTATTTATGATCATAACTCCCTTTTGCTCTATCTTGTAGATGTCCACTTAAAATCCAGCCTTCAGGCAATGCCTTTATTTCTTTTATTCATTTCTTGGTTTGGGAAGGTTGTGTGTCCTTTCCCCTGGTAAAGAGTGAGAGTCCTGCAGGATGAAGTGAACTTTGCTGTGCCTCAGTGCTATGTGAAGGGAGCTGCCTGCCCTCCCTTGGGATAGAGTCAAAAGAAGACCAGTTCTGAGAATTGGTGCTGAGAACTGGAAGTTCTGAGAAGTTCTTCATAATTTGCCTTTTTTGACTTGTATCAAGGGCTGTTGCTGCTGCTCATGCTCACTGAAACCTACACTGTGTGGTTTTGCTGGGGCTAATGTGTTTAGAGACCAGTGTGCTGCTGGGCAAGAAGCTGCCATCTTTGGTGAGGTGACTTGTGTTTCTCTGAACACAAGGAAAATCTGGAAGAAATCTGTTCTTGGGAGAAGCTCTCTGATTTATACACTGTGTTAGAAAGCAGGGAGGGTGACCACATTGCTTCTTTTTTTCCCTTTGACCGTCTCTAAAATACCTTTGTCAAACTGTTTTGAGTTTAATTTTTTTGCCTTTTTGTTCTAGAAAATGCCAACAGGGGATATTGAAGTGAAGGCAGAGACTGCAGAGATCCTAAACTCCTGCAAGAAGCTGCCTTTTGAAATCAAGGATTTTATCAAGGTGTCTGTGTTTTTCTTCTCTTTTTCTTATCAAAGTGGTAGCTTTTCACTAAATTGGGAATTTGCCCAGGGTGATGGCAAAACATCTGACAGCTGAGTTTGGTTCTCCCCACCTCACTTTGAAGGAATGATGGTATTTAAAACAGGGGTGCTGTTTGTTTGCTGGGAGGATTTATTTCTGATTAGAGCTAAACAGAAAATAGGATTGAATGATTCCAGATTTCTGGAAGAACTGATGGTAAAGGAAAGAGTGAAAGAAATGGTGCTATGCTGTTTTTTTGAGTGTGAAATGAGGCTGTTTTATTTGATTCGTGGACTCACAGAATGGTTTGGGTTGGAAGGAACTTTAAAGATCATCTTGTTCCAAACCCCCTGCCATGGGTAGGGATGCCACCCGCTGCACCAGGTTGCTCAGAGATTCATCCAGCCTGTCCTTGAACACTTCCAGGGATGGGGGCAGCCACAACTTTTGTGGGCAGTTTGGTTTTTTGTTCCAAGTGATTGCCATATTTGTGCAGGGCACATTGTGGCAACTGACCGCAATCCCTTTTTTAGCTCCTCCTTTTTTCTCTGTGGCTCTAGGAGCACCTTCAGTGGACATGCAATTTGAATTTTGTCTCTCAGTGCTGATTCTCTCCTCCCCAGAAGTCCGAGGCGCTGCGGATGCAGTACCGGTACCTGGACCTGCGCAGCTCCCGGCTGCAGTCCAACCTGCGGCTGAGGTCTCGCCTGGTGATGAGGATGCGCGAGTATCTCTGCAACCTCCACGGTGAGCCAGCTGCTCAGAGGGCAGGCTGCAGCAAACACTCCCTGCTGCTCTTTCCTAGTGCTGGCAGAGATTCCTAACCAACTTGTTATTCCAAACTGGTCCCACTTAATAAGGACATGTCTGCTTGTGGTGGGGTCTTTAGTGGGATGTTCTCTTGGCGTGCTGCAAGCCAGTTGTTTCAAATTAGCTGTTTCCAATTAGAAAAGACTCTCTGCAGGTAGTTGCCCTCTTTTGGTCACCTAGTTGAGGCATGTAAGACGGATGGATTTTGTTTAGGGCTTTTGCTTCTCTTAAAATCAGGAAGTACTTTTTGGAAAATGAGTGCCTGGCTCAGAATAGATAGAGAATTAACACATTTTCAGCTTGTTTGAAGTCCTGTGTCATCAACAGTTCTGGCAGGACATCAGAGTCACTCAGAGCCTTTAGATCTGTCATTACAGGAATAATTATTAGCAGTAGTGAAGTGTGTTGGTTTTGGAGAGGCTCCATGGTGTGCTAGATGACCTGTTTTGCTGACTAACCCTACTCCAGCCTATTCTGTCATGTTAGTTCTCCCTCCTCTCAGCATATTCTGTGTTTGTTCCCCAGGGTTCGTGGATGTAGAAACTCCAACTCTGTTTAAAAGAACCCCAGGGGTATGTATATGATGCTTTTTGGCCTCCTGCAGCTGCACAGTCAGGGCTGAATCATTTCCAGTTGCCACTCAGCCTTTGTTGCTTTTCCCTTGCTAAATAACAGCTTGTGGGACTTCTGATATCATCCACAGATCCTCTTAAAAGCAGAGGAAGAGAAAGGGGGGAGGCGATAACTCGTGTCTTAATTTTAACCTTCAAACGAAATAAGCTTCTGCCGTGTAGAGCACATGTTGAATGCAAGTCTATCCTGGGATTATAAACCCAAAAAACTTTGAAACACTGTCTTTTCAGCATTTATCTCTTAACCAGTAGGTTATTGTAGAGGTCATACTCAGATAAATTTAATTTCTGATCTTATATTCCTTTCTTTCACTTCAAAAATAGTCTGAGAGAAGAGAGCTGTAGCTGAGGAATTGTTGATGCAGCTACCCTGGAGTTCTTGCATTTAATCCCCAGTCTTGAATGGTCTATTATGCATTAGTCTCTCAGAGAAGAAGGTAGAGAATTCTCCTTCCGGATATTTTGGACCAAGTTGGTTAACAAATGTGAAGTGTAATGTACAAACAGCCATTTCCTCAAAAGTGGGATTTCATAATGGGAAAAATAGGTCATTTCTTCCTGCACTTCCAGTGTTTGCTCTGTCAGGAATTGGGGCCACTTACTTGCTAAATTCTGTAAATTTTCTTTCTGATGCCAGGGAGCTAAAGAATTCCTTGTGCCCTCGAGGGAAGCGGGCAAGTTCTACTCCCTGCCACAGAGTCCTCAGCAGTTCAAGCAGCTCCTCATGGTTGGAGGCCTGGACAGGTAGGAGTTTCTTGGACTCCTGTTCTGTGCATGTCCTGTCTAGGGTTTGATTGCTTTATCTGTGGAGCTTTAGAAACTTCCCCAAAGGAAAGCTTACTGCTGAGGATTGGTGTCCTGAAGAGGGATCCTTAAATACTTGGGACTTTATGGTCAGATGAAATGTTTCCTTCTGGAAAGCTGAAATCTTTACTGCTGTGTTAAATGCAAACCTGATCTGAAGCAGAGCCTGCCTGAAGGGCAGAAAATCTAATGTATGATAAAAGCTGCTCCAGGAGTAACCTACAGAGCTAACTGAGGTGAGGCTGGGCAGCTGAGCATGACTGAGACAAGGAAAAGCATGTCAGGGTGCCCAAGTGCAAAGCTTTTAATTGGGCTTACTTCTCCAAATCAGGTGGATGGACAGGGAGACAGACAATTGTTCACACCGTGAGCTGCAGGCCAGGTCTTGTCTGAGAGTTTTACATGGCTGTTAGGAGAGTCCTGGAGTGGAGTGGAAGGTGGAATAAAGAGTTGGAGTGTGCTGCCCTTGGGTGACAGCTCACCTGGCAGTCTACAGTGCCTCTGGAAGATATGGCTGGAGATGGATACAGCTGCTGATAGAGTTGCTTCTACCCCAAATTCCATTCTTTTGAAGGGATGGGAACAAAGATCATGTGCTGTGGGAACAGAGCACTCTCTCTCTGGTTTACTTCTTTTTTCCTTATCTCTTGTATGATCAATTCTATAGCCACAGTCCAGGAGACTTTACATCATTATCTAAGTCAGTGTGTCACTGCAGGTACTTCCAGGTCGCTCGCTGCTACCGGGATGAGGGTTCACGGCCTGACAGGCAGCCGGAATTCACCCAGGTAACCAGCCTCTGCTGCCTTGCTCCCTGCTCCTCAACCCAAGTGGCTCAGAGTGTTTTCCCTTCTGGAGGCTTAGTCTGTGCTAGTCTGGTGCTGGTTGAGGAGGGTACAGAGTTGTTTGGTGTGTGTTTCACAGACACAGCCCTTGGAAATTGGTGTGGGCTGACTGCGTGGTTCCTGTCCTTGGCTGGCTGCAGTGCCCCAGGTGCAGATGTGGGAATTGCGTTGCAGCAGTGATTTGACTTGATGATACAATGTCCTGTCCTGCTAGGTCAGACATCCCATTCCTCAGCCTTGGATTCCCAGGCTGAATTAGCCTGGTTCACTCAAGGCTGCTGCTTGTATCCTTGTCATCATTACCTCATTCACTCTCTTAGGAGGTTGTTGCCTGAGTCATAAGCCTGGAGGGTGATCCTAAGCACATTCCCAGCCTAATGCAGTCATGCTGTGAAGTCATTTGATGTATAGTTTCTTGTTTTGCTGGCTTTGTACTCACAAGTAGCAGTGTGAAAGCACAACCTGTAGCTAATGTGGAATTTCCCCCCCTCTTGTTCTCTGTTTTAAGATAGATATAGAGATGTCATTTGTAGATCGAGCTGGGATCCAGAGGCTCATAGAGGGCCTACTGCAACATTCCTGGCCTGAGGAAAGAGGCTCCATTATGACTCCTTTCCCTTCCATGACATATGAGGAGGCACTGGCTGAGTATGGGACTGATAAACCAGACACTCGCTTTGGGATGAAGGTGAGGGTTTGCCCATTGGAAACGTGCAGCTTTTCCTTTCAGTCAGTGTTTTTATAACCTTTGGATCACGGATACATGGTTGCCTGGAGTTTTGAGTGCTGTAATTTACCCAAGGTGCCTGCCCCATTGCTGTTGGCTTTGTGCAGTTTGCTGAAGAAGAGAGGATTTCATCAGTTGACTGTGGAAAATGTATGTTCTAATAAAACTTCATTTTAAAGGTGATGTAGTGTTAGGAAGCAATGCATCTTGACTGTTTCAGGAACAAAAGCTTCTAAAAGGGTGTTGAAGGTGTTAAGACACAGGTGCAAGAATTTTTGCTTTGTATTGCTACCAGCAGTGCTTTTTCCTGTGCTCTCTTCTTTGTCAGATCGTGGATATCAGTGGTGTTCTACGAGGATCAAACATTCACTTTGTGCAGAATGCCCTCAGTTACCCACATGGCTCCATCAGAGCTATTTGTATCCCTCAGGGCGTGGTAAGTGACGCTCTTACATCTTGTTTATGGTTTATGTGTAATAAATAAAATGTCAATTTGAATTCCTTTGCTGGTATGGAAATGTTCCTTGCTATTAGTGGTGCTCCTAAGGGAACTTGGAATTGGTTGTAATCCATATCAGGTTGGGCTGAGTGGTGTTAGAATGATAAGGCAATAGGAAGAGTATTTTATCCTTAGAAAGAGGAGGAAAACAATAGAGCTGCAAGATCCCATGAGGATAGAGAACCCTCTTGGGGTTTCACCTTGCTTTTTATCATGTTTTTGATGTGCATCTCAATAATAAATGGTGCCTTGTGACAGGAGATTTAAACAGGGCTGGGCATGGCACAGCTCTGGGATAGGCAGAGAAGGGTCAGGCGGTTCCATGTCCTTCTCCTCTTTGCTTTAGCTGCATTTTTGGGTACAATTAGTGTCTTGTAATGAGAATGTCATGGACCAAATCCAAGGCTGACAATAGATTTGGAAGCCTTTTGACACAGCCTTGCATTTTGGCAAGGAAACAGATTTAATTCTGGCTGTAGGTATCTTTGTACCTTGGACAGTATGGAAAAAACAAATCCTCTAAATATTGAGTTTTATTTGGGGAACAGGACTTCCTGGCCATGGTTTCCCTTGGGATTCCTTTCATTTTGGCAAAAAGTGTAAGTTAGTGGCTTCCCACGAGAGGGCACAGAGGTGTTAGTTTGAGCAACACAAAAGTGGCATATAGACCCATCCTAAACACTGGAGTAGATGAAAAATATCAAGATCTTGAGCAGGTCCTCATTTACTGCATGGCTTTGCATGCAAGAGTCAGCCCAGTTGTTTTTTCTCTGTTCTTCCTCCAGTTTGAGCTCTCCATTCCTCATCCACAGTGTGGTGCTGTAATCTTGTTTCTGCAGGCTGGAGGCAGTGATCTGACCCTGCTGACCAGATACATTTATCTGTGAGAGGGGGGAAAAATGTAGATCTAGAGGAGTCTCTTCCTGAAAAGAACCCTCAGAGCAGACACCCAGCCCAGTGCTGAGGACCCTGTCCTGTTCCACAGCCTTCATAAGAATTTGAACTAGAAACAAAAGAATTGAGAAGTTTGGAACCAGCTTAGTCAGTAGATTTGATACCTCGTCAAGTTTTCCAAGCTGATCTTTGCTGTGTCTTCTCTTGCTCTTTCCCCAGAGGTATCTTACAAACAAAGACTTGGAGTCATTGAAGGAGTCTGCAAAATCCCAGTTTAACCAGGTGAGACAGAAACTCTCCTGAGGCTTTGGGAAGGGTGAGTGACAAAGTGTGATAAAGGCAGAGGGAGGTAGGAGAGCAGTTTTTAATAGCTGAAAGTCAGAGCCTGAGCATGTAATGCTTCAAGGCAAGAGAGGGCAGCACTGCACTGAACATACCCTTACCTTTCTCCAGGAGATCATGGAAATTATCTGCAGACCTGATGGAAGCTTGAAGTCTCTGCTTACCAAGTTCCTTGGTGAGAAGGAGCAGTCAGAGCTTATCCAAGCACTGAACATGCAGGAGTATGATGTGGTGCTGCTGGCAGCTGGAGAACACAAGCAAGTGGTAGGAGGCATTTCTTGGGTGGCTCTGTGAGTTGAATGTTGCTGATGATGGTTTTGATGTTATCTGACCTTAGTCTGAGTCTTCTTATTATTAAAATAGGTCATCATCTAATTTTCTGTTTCTCTGGAACGGCAGCTATAGCAACAGCAGATAAAGCATGCAATGTACCTATTACTTTTATGGCCCCCAGTCAAATTCTGGGCAGGACTTGCAACTGAAATGAAGGCTGAAATATAAAAAACCCTGCAACAAATCAGTGCCTTCTTTACGCTTAACTTCATTTTTAAAGCATCAAACAGATTAGAAAATGAGGTCAACTAGGTAATTGTGTCTCCCATAAGTGCATGACTTATTAGCAGCAGTGGGGGGAGATTCTATTCCTACCCTTCTCTCTATTCTTGCCAGCAGATGTTGCCCTCCAAGCAGTGTTTCATTATAAGGTGTCACGCTTTCCTCAATAGCAAACATTTTGTTGTATTCCCTTCTGTGCCTTCGTTTCTATGTCTGCAAAGTGTGGATCTTAGATGTGGTCCCCCATTATCCACATGTGTGGAGCTGGAGGTTAGTCTAAGAAAGTTCTGAAGATGAAATAGCTGGAAAAACGTGGACTTTCAAGCTCCTTACTTGGTCTCTGTCAAGCCCTGGTGCTGCTGCTGCCTCAGAAGGAAGGTGATATTTTAGGATACAAGGCAAAAGTGTTCAAGGCAACAATGCATTCCAGCTGATGCTGTCTGTGGTGCTTCCTTTACGGAACACTCTTGCCGTGGTTGGTGTTTGACTTCCCTGATGGTGAAATCACCCTGTCTCATCTCTCCATTCTCTGTTGCAGTGCTCTGCATTAGGAGCCTTGCGTTTGCTGAGTGCCGACCTCCTGGAGGCAGCTGGGCTGGCACTCCGTGATCCCACAGCCTTCCACTTCCTCTGGGTGGTGGATTTCCCCCTTTTCCTCCCCAAGGCTGAGAATCCTACTGAACTGGAATCTGCTCATCATCCCTTCACTGCCCCCCATCCTTCAGATGCCAGCCTCCTGTATTCTGATCCCACAAAGGTAACCAACTTCATGCCTGCCACGCTGGCTCTTTTATGCCTTCTCCCATGGAAAATCAGGCAAGCAGCAGCTGGGTTTAGTATAAAAAGAGATGTTGTTTCATGGGACTCACTGCACAAGGAAGATGTGGATATATTGGAATGAGTCCAGAGGAGGCTGCTAAGATGATCAAAGGGTTGGAACACTTCTGCTATGAGAAAAGGCTGAAGGAGTTGAGGTTGTTCATCCTGGAGAAGAGAAGGCTTAGGAGCAACATTAGAATATTTTCCAGTGCCTAAAGAGGCTACAAGAGAGCTGGAGAGGGACATTTTGCAGGGATAAGCAGTGATAGGACAAGGGGAAATGGTTTTAAACTGAAAGAGGGTAGACTTAGATTGGTATTAGGATAAAAATCTTCCCTGTGAGGCACTGGCACAGATTGCCAAGAGCAGCTGTGGCTGACCCATCCCTGGCAGAGTTCAAGGCCAGGCTGGACAGGGCTTGGGGCAGCCTGGGATAGTGGAAGGTGTCCTTGCCCGTGGCAGAGGGTTGGAACTAGAGGGTCTTTATGGTCCCTCCCAACCCATACCATTGTGTGATTCTATGATCTTGTACATGTCTGGAAGAAACGGCTTCCTGATTACTGCAAGTAGCAAGTATTCACATGTGCCTCAGCAAAAGGAGCTTCTAGGAAACAGAAATCTTATATTCTGACCCATCTCATTTGCTTCAGGTTTGATGAACCTTTCAAAAGGATTTGTTCTCCTCCCACATCAGTCAGAGGCAGTCCATGCCTCCAGCAGGACTGGCACCTGAATTGCAACGTACCCCTGAGAGAGCAGTTTTACAGAGTTCCATGGCTTCATTCCTAGTGTCTTTGTCATCTCTCTGCAGGTTGTTTTTAGGTGCAGCTGTAGCCCAGCCTCACCAAGGTGCCTGTCCCTGTGTCTCTGCAGGTCCGTAGCCAGCACTACGACCTTGTGCTGAATGGCAATGAGGTTGGAGGTGGCTCCATCAGAATTCACAGTGCAGAACAACAGCGTTTTGTGCTGGAGAAAGTGCTGAAGGTAACACCTACAGATGCCTCTGATGCTGCCTTGGAGATTTAAAAGCACTGATTAATTGAAATATTAATTGCATATACTGAAAGAAACCCTCATGTTCTTCTCAGATAAAGACATAACTCCTAGCCCTGAGCAATGGATGATTCCATTGTACCTTCATCTTGTGTTGCTAATAGGAAGAGCATTGCTTGTCCAGTGACACCTCTTAATGTAATTTTGTAGGAGGACACTGAGATGCTTTCCCATCTGATTGAGGCTTTGGAATTTGGAGCTCCACCTCATGGAGGAATTGCTTTAGGTAAGTGATCTGTAGCTCTAAAGATGCAGGTCTTCAGTATTTCTTTTGGTTGGTTGGTTGTTTTTTTTTTTTCATACTAGACCCCAGGAGCAAGTCTCATGGTTGTTAGGAAAAGCTTTGGTGCTTCCATCTCTGCAGCGGCTTTGTGGAAAGAAACAGAGGTCTGGTCACCAAGAGCAGAAAGTTGGGGTGTTCCTCCCTAGAGTCACAGTGGCATTTAGGTCTTAAGCAAGGACATTGGTAGCTCTAAGGATGGTCCTTATTAGCTGATCTGCAAACCCTGTATTCAGTGGGTCAGCTTTGTTCCCATTCCTGTGCAGCCAGAGCAGGATCCCTGTGCTGCCTGCCTGGAGACATGGGACAGCAATGGAACTTTGTGTTTCACACCCTCCCCCTCTGCTGCCATCTCACCTCCCTTCTCTCCTCATCTGTTTTGCTCATTAATTCAGAAAATGTCAGGGTTTGTTTTTTTCCCTAGAACAATGCAAGTTTGTGATTTAAAGAAAGAGGGGGAAAAACCTAACCAACCAACAACACCCTCCCTACACTCACCAAAATAAAAAAGCCTACAAAAAGCAACGGTATTTTAACCTGTGGTCTTGCAGTTTGACTTCATCCAGTCACCCAGAGGCTTTTTTTCCTCTTGAATTCTTCTTAATGGCTGTAATCCTTCCAAACTAGTTGATGCAGAGCTGTGAGCTGTAAAGCAGAGCCCTGCCAGTGTTCTGCCATTCAGCTGCTCAGGTTTTGTTATGCTGTGTTTGCTGTCTGTGTCCTGCAGCCCTTAGTGTGTTACAGAACTTCCTGCAATATTGAAAAGCTTTATTTTGGTAGACATTTCTGCTCTCGAGGCAAATATGTTTCTCTGCTACCAGCTGAGATTAATTTTTTTTTTCTCCCTTACTTGCTTCACTCTTTTTCTTCAAGCTCAGTGATATTACCTCCTCAGTCTTTCTGATTTTTCTGACTCAGGGGAGGTAATACAAAGCCATAATTCAAGTGTTTCACCAATTTGTTTTCTGCTTGTAGGACTTGACAGGCTGATCTCTCTCATTGTTGACGCTCCAAGTATCCGGGACGTCATTGCCTTTCCAAAATCCTTCAGGGGACGAGACCTGATGGGCAATGCTCCAGACTATGTCACTCCAGAAGAGCTAGAGCCATATCACATTCAGGTTGCCTGGCCTCTTGAAGAAAAAGAGGCAAAGAAAAACTGACTTCACGCCAGTGATGTAAGCTGATCTGATCAACCAGAGGTGGCTACAGCTTCTAAAGGCCAGGATTGAGTTCAGAAAATATCAGCTGTTGTGGCAGGGCTGGGGACAGTCCAGCTCCACTGTGCTGTGGCAATGTCAGTATGGAGTGGGAAGTAGATAAGGGATCTTCCTGATAGGAATTCACCTTTGGGAGGTAATGGGAAGGACATGCAAAAAAGCAATAGAAAAGAAGGTAATTTGAGCATAGATATTAAGACTGTTTTCTTTAGGGTGTCATATTGGAGGGAAGATGGGCTCTGGTTTTTCCCAACCCTCACTTTTTACATGTCCTTTATAAAGTATTCCTCCTCCCATCTGGAGGAGATGGTCAGCTTCTCTGGCAGGAATTAAATTATGATCCTCATTAAATCATGTCAGCTAAGCACTGTGAAAATAAAATTTTGCTGGACCAGGAGCTCTGGACACTGCACAGCCAAACTTCAGCCAGCAACTTGTCTCCTGTTGGAGCCTACCAGATCATGCAGAACTTTGCCATGGGGAATTCACACTCAGCTGTGTTTTCCCTCCAAAGGAGAGGGAGAGAAGCATCGATGATGTTTGCAACAGTTGTCCTTGCAATAATTGTCAAAGAGGTGTTGATCTGTCTTTGGGGCCTGTGGTCCTGGTGCTTTCAGCACAGTCAATCAGGAGTTTGTATGTTTATAAATAAAGTTGACCTGGCAGTGTGGTTTTGTTTGTGTAGCCTTGGGCTTTCTCTACAGCAGCAAGCTGTCAGTTTGGCTTTGTGACCCCTGGTCCCTGCAGATGACAAGAAATCTGTGGGAGCACAGCATGGTTCCCTGTCTTCTGTGAGCTCTGCCTGTTCCTGCAAACCTGCTGCTGCAGTGGTGAGTGAGGCAGCAGCAAGTTCCTCCTAGGGAACTGTTCATCCCTGTCCCACACCAGAACATCCACAGTGCTGGGGTGAGGAGAGGTGGAGGCGACAGAACTGAGGAAAAGTTTCCTTGATGAAGGTGAGAAGATGGTGCTAAGGAAGAAAAGGGAGAGCTACTGTGTACCAGCTGGGAAGGACAGCAGAAGGCACATGCCAGAGGAAGTGCTGGAGGACAGAAGGAAGACTGCACTTCTTGTCTGAGCTGATACTGAGCTCCAGCCTTCTGCCAGAGAGCCTGTCCTGCAGTTTGTCAGATCCTGGTCTGCTCCAAGGGTTTCAATCTGTACATCATGGGATCTTTCAGTCTTTCAGTCTCCACATCATGGGATAACACTGCTTGGTGGTGTTCACAGTTGTTTTTTAAAATACTGAACTGTCCTGCTGATAAGAATCAGTAAATGCAGGCAGCTCTTCTTGTTAACGGTGGTTTTTGGGGTTTTTTGAGTACCATCCATAGAAAGTGACACTAGAGCTGACTTACTGCTGCTTTGCAGATTCTAAAATGATTGAGTTACACCTGTAAAAGAAAATTACTTTCTTTGCTTCTGGCATGATTGTGATTTTCAGTCTCAGAGCTGGTTAAAAATTATTTAAAACAGAACAATCCTGGATTTGTATTCACATTCATTTTAGCCAAACACTGAATTCCTTCATTTTTTCCTCATATGGGCTATTCATTTCTACTTGAAATCAATTCATCTGTAGTTAACCAGTTTTTTTTCTTTCTCTGAGTGGAAGCTGTCAGTAATGGAGTGAGGATCAGTTTTCAGAGAGAAGCTGACCTAAAAAACAGATTCCTAAGCAGATCCATGATAAACTTTATGATCTTTGTGGATCCTGTCCAACTGAGGACATTCTGTGACTTTAAAAACAGTAATTTTTTATTGTTGTTTTTGCAGGGAGGAGAGTCACCCTGGGGCAGTTATATCAGATATTTTTGTTCTCCTGACTTGTCAGTGGTGATACAAAATACAGCCACTGCAGGCTATGTGTTGTACTCAGTGGTTTAGAGGATGCTGGTTTAGAGGATGCTGGATATTCTGATTTAGTTTCTTCACTGGTAGTGTGATTAAGATTTACATGGAATTTGCTTGAGAATCATCTGTGTTCCCAAAGCAGGGATGCCATAGGCTTGTTTGAGGTAATGGAACATAGGAAATAAGTTACTCTCAAAAGTTCTTCACTCCCCCCAGGCTATTATTTATAGTAACTGTAAACAAAATGTGCTGAACTTTGCTTTTTAATTGTGAAATCAGGAGTAGTGTATCACTTGCTTAGCACCTGCTTGTAAAGGCAAATGCTGTTTACCTCTGATGAGTCCCAAATTAGGATTATCAAGTGTTCAAGGGGAAGCTTAGGCAGAAATGTAACCCTGCCTGGAACATTCTTTTTGAAAGCACTTGTTAAAACATGTGAGAGAGCTGTTTCCCAGCCATGCACATCCCTCTTGTGCAAGCAACTTTGGGTGCTGGTTGTTTACCCACTGCTAGGTGAGGGACTCACTGCAGTTAGAAATAAAAACTGCAACCAAACACCTTGTCTGAGCTGCTGCTGTCCTGCCATAATTAGGTTAAATGTTAAGAGGTGTGTCCCAAATCCAGGCAAACCATTTGGGATTGGATTGGTGAATGAAGGTGGCTTCCAAGACAAGTGTGAGTTTGCCAGGGTTGTGTGAATGTTGCCACAGAGAATTCTGATACTAAGTTTTTTTTTGTTTTGTACAGCATTGTGTAAGATTTTGCTTGGGCTTGTGGAAGCCAAATCTACAGAAAATCCCTGAAATCACA
The DNA here is from genome assembly GCA_013396995.1 of Dicaeum eximium. Lineage (NCBI taxonomy): Eukaryota > Metazoa > Chordata > Aves > Passeriformes > Dicaeidae > Dicaeum > Dicaeum eximium. The sequence goes on from VWZP01008554.1 coordinate 177,529, forward strand.
ATCTGCTTGGCACACTTAGCTGCGTATTTTGGTAGGAGCAAGAGTAGACAGGCATTACAGAGAAATCCACAGAAATCAGGGCTGGTCACATCACAGACAGGTATCTCCTGCTTGCTGGAGAGAAGATGCCAGCCTGTAATCCTGAAAAGAGATGTTGGAACCATCACAGACACCTTGTTGCTTCTGCCCTGTATTTTCCCTGTATCAGACAAACCCGTGGAGAAATGCTGCTCTGTCAGCTGTGCTAGAAGATGCCAAATCCTGGGCTCCTCTGTTAAGAATTACTCTTTAGGCAAGAATCTCAGGTTCAATGTTCCCAGATGATCCTCTGCACTCAGAGAACTTCACAACTGGCACAGATGGGATGTGATGATCAGGGTGGGCACTAGGATTGTACAAGGAGTGCTCTAGCAGGAGCCAGGGTTGGATGTGAGGCCTCTGCACTCTTTGACCCCACCTCTTACTGATTTTCTTCTGTTGGATCTGAACAAAACACTGGTAAAATGAGGGACAGTTTATTCCTCATCTCTAGGAGAACCTACGCTGTGTATGTTCCAATAGATTTGACCAGAACAGCCCTCTAGTGAATTCATACTACCCCTTTGTGAAAGCAGAGATCAATTTCTGGTGTGTTCCGGTATATTTTCCCCTCCTCCAGAACAGGAATGTAGCATGCTGGTGGAATTCTCAGCAGCCAAAGTGCAAGTGGTTATTTTAGTTTAATTTTTTTTTTCTTAAAAGTTTCCAAACCTATCCAGAATATTTCAGGTTGGGCCAAGATGGGGAGAAATTGCAGCCTTTGATTCAGCCATCCCAGGTGGTTTGGGTGAATTTAGCTGGAAGGGTTTTGTAGAAAGTGCCACAAAGTCAGAAAGTGTTCCCAGTATTTAATGTGGACTTTAATCCTGTATTGTGCTGGTATCTCTCTTGAGATTAGCTAAATTACTATATAATTTACTAAATTGCAGTGCATCACAGCAGCTTTCTGTAATCCTGTGCTGCAGATATCCAGAGGTTCAGAGTTCTGATTAATTCCCAATTCTACTGAAAACAGAAAATGTTATCATTTGTAACAAGTCAGCTGAAATACCCCAAGAATGGTTTCAGCTGTTTGCAGCTGGATTTGTACCCACTATTTTATCCTGGATGTGAGCAGGAGGTGGGGCTTTGTACATTCCCAATCCCAGGAATGCCTCTGCTGCTCTGGATTCCACCAGCTCCTCTCCCACCGCGAGGAATGGAGCAGTGATGCTGCACTGAATGCAGGCAGCCCCAAAAAATGAGTCTCTGTTGATAAAAGCAGAAGGATAAAGAGAGTTTATGCTCTCAGATGTATGGATTTCTACCTTCCCCCCCATTATTTCTTACCTTTGCTTGCACTGGGGTGTGTTTGGAGCACTCTTGATGCATTCTTGAGGCCGTGTGCTGGCAGCAGCAGAACAGGCAGAGATAACCACAGCCACCTAAACAGTGCCAGATGGAAATCCCCCAGGTCAGCTTCACATGACTTCACCTCTAAATGTTTGGGCTCTGATTCCAGGCTTGTGCTCTAGTTTGTTGTGTTCCTTTGGAAGCATTGTTTTCTGTAATTAAAAAATGATGATTACATGCAGTCACCAGCTGTGGCAGGCACAGTTCTACAGCGAGCAGGGCTCCGTGACAGATACGTTCAGATGGATTGGTCACATTTTTCTCTCATTACCCATCAGGAGCCAGCTTGCTTGTTATGTTTTATTAGTCTTGGTGTTCACTGCAGAGCTGAAGAAAAGCATTTTGCATGGTTCCCCCATTAATTTGGTTATATTTTAACCATTTTGTATTTCATAGAATTACAGACTCCAAGAATAGTTTGGGTTGGGAGAGGTCTTAAAGACCCTCTAGTTCCACCCTGGGACACCTTCCACTATCCCAGGGTGCTCCAAGCCCTGCCCAGCCTGGCCTTGGACACTTCCAGGGATCCAGGGGCAGCCACAGCTTCTTTGGGCACCCTGTGCCAGGGCCTGCCCACCCTCACAGGGAACAATTCCTTCACAATATCCCATCTAAAGCTGCTCTCTGTCACTTTGAACTTTTATCCCCTTGTCCTGTCACTACATGCCCTTGCAAAAAGTACCTCCTCCTCTTTCTTGTAGACTCCATTCTGTATTTTTATAGCCCTGAGTTCTGTTAAATTATGTGTTATTCTAAAAACTACTTCCTAATGCTTAATTTAAACCTCTCACCTGATCATTGCACAAGGCACTTTCCCATGTAGCTTATAGAAGTAATGATATTCAGATTTCTTATGTGTTTTCTGTTCTGCTTATAACTTCATGAATTAATATCCTCTTTTTTTTTTCATTCACATTTATTTTAAGCTGTACACTTTTAGGCAATTTCACCTACTTTCCTGGGGAGATCCCTGCATGCTTTCTGTGCAGTGACTTTCCATACACCCATGGACAGCTGGATGGCCAAAGCTGAATGCTCTTGTTGGTTGGTTGTTTTGGTGGTTTCCCCCCCCCCCACATCTGGCTGTTAACATTCACCAACCTTCAGTTCCAGTGACTAGGTACTTTTTTGGTGCAAAAACTAGTATTAAATCACATATTTTTATATGTATATATAAAAATATATGCTTATGTGCTAAAATATATAAAATATATGCTTTTATATGCTTTTACATATATATATATATATATATATAAACTACTCAAAAAGATCCAAAGATCCCAATCTACGTAAAAAAGCAAGAAGCAAATTTGGACAACACTTTCTACTTGCCCAAGTGGCAAAGTGAACAGTATAAAAACATTTCTGAGAACAGTTGGTACAAAGGGCCTGTTTGCTGGCAGTTTTCTCTGCAACAGCAATCACAGTGTACTCTTGGATTTTTTTAATATTACCCTCTACTTAGAGAATGATAGATTTAAAACACTCTCAGTCACGAGAATTTTGTTTACTTGAGCAATTTGAAGAGAATTTGAGATGAAGTCCTCAGCTCCTTGATTGTCATCTATTCAATTTTCCTTGCCATTATTTTTATTTGTATGTAAAGAAAAAAGACATCCAGGGTGGTTCTGGGAAAGAAAAGCCTTCAATAGATTTTTTTTTCCCTGCAGCATGAACAGAACTAATTTGACAGCAATTACAGCAGCAGGGCTCTGAGGAGGAGGACTGAGTGACTCCCATCCTTTCACACAGCATCACTTCACTGCGAGTTGCAAAACAACAATGGCCAGAGCCAAACACTGCCCAGAGCCAGGAGTTCTCCTGAGGATGGCACAGCCCCTGGTAACTGAGGAATTGCCCTTTTTTTGCAGGTTTGTACAAACCCACCAGAGAACCATGAGGAGATGTGGGTGGATGACAGGCTGAGTAGCTCAAGGTGCCACAGAGTATTGTACCAGAGGGAGCATCCCAGAAATAGCCTGGGGAAGAGACCTCATTGTGGCCTTCCAGAACTTTCTTCTCTGTGAGGAGGCCCTGGCACAGGTTGCCCAGAGAAGCTGTGGCTGCCCCTGGATCCCCAGAAATGTCCAAGGCCAGGCTGGGTGGGGCTTGGAGCAACCTGGGATAGTGGAAGGTCCTGCCAGAGTAGAGGGGTGGAATGAGATGTTGTTTAAGATCCCTCCCAACCCAAACCATTCCATGCTTCTCTGAGTACTTTAAAGCTCACATAGGAAGCTCACTCATCTCTAACCTCCCATGCTTCTTTTCAAGGGAAGAGTTTAAATAAAAGGTACCCTGTCATATTCATAGTAAAATATTAAAAAAGCAATTATGGAAGATGAGAGCTTGATTTGGATGTCTAAGATGTCTTGTAAAAATCCCGAGAATTCTCTAAATAGAATTTAAACTGAAAGCATATGAAGCCATGAATTCTCAGCTCCTATTTTCACTGTTAATATTGTATGACTGAAGCCAGATCCAGCAAAAAAGGATTCTTTTAATGGGAGGAGCATAATTTTAGCACAGCTGCCACAGAAACACGCAGGGCCAAGCTCTGCCCACAGTTGCCTCTGGAGATAGCTGGGTTGAATGCATTTGCAGGAGCCATGTGGAGAAAATCTCTGGCATGCTGTTACTAATTTCATTTGTGGAAGATGAGATAAATATTAATGAATATAAACACCTATTAAATGTAGACTCACCGGTTAAATAACTGTGCTGACTGAATTAATGTGCAGAGAGGTACTTTGTATTCAGGAATGTTCAGCTGGAATGATGCTTTCTGAAAGGCAATTGCTGCGAGTTTATAATTTTGTTAATGCTACTTGAAAAACCTCCTGTTGAAGCTGGGAGCCTGCAGGCATTTTTTCTTCACATCAAGGTCATTTCCATCCCTTTTTTCTGCTCCTCGCTGCTTCCTTGGCGGCGCTGATCGAAGCATCTGAGGGGTGCCTGATGAGCAGCCCTTCATTATTTCAACCAGGACCAGATTTTGGACCAGAACACTGCATGGCCTCCTAAAACAGATGCTGCAGTGCTGGTGAGAAACAGGACTGAATAACTGAGCTTTGGAGGATATAGAAATTAGCTGACAGAAATAAAATAAGGTGCAGCTAATTCGTGCTGCCTCCCCATGCCTCCAGCTTAAAAAGATTTTAAAATACTGAAAAGTGTCAAAATAATCAGAATCTATTATGCAACAGTAGGAAATACTGTTCTTTAAATAGCCAGTGACACAGAAGATTTTTGTGTGCTTTCCTGGGGGTTACTGTTCCTTTTGAAATCCTAAACAAGGTTGCTGCTTTTTTCCTTAGCCTTTCACAGTAGTGGGAACTAAAATCTGGAGGTACAAATTGTGTGTAGATGTACAAATTCTGTGATACTATGCATCCTCTAATGAAGAATAGGCATCATATCATGTGCAGTTATAGAAAACTGTAATAATTTTTAAAAATTCATAACGAGGAAATGTCATTTAATGTAAAAGTCGATGTATGGCGCTCATTTATTTGTTAAGTATACCAGGAAGATAGGGAAAATTGAGAATGAGAATTCTGCTGGAGGCTGTGTCCATCATAAAAGAGGATTAAGGTGCTCAGGAGGGTGAGTTGCTTCACTCACCTTGCTCTCAACAGTCAGGACTTGAACCTAACGCTGTAAAAACACTGGGATGTTTCTAATTGAGCTGAATTTGAATTATGACCTCTTTGACAACTCTTGCATTTCACTTGGCATTGCTTTTGAACTGCTGCAGGTTTGTTTGAGAGTTTTTCTCCCTCCCTGGAGCTGGAGTTATAAATTTGCCATAATACATTTCATGATGGATGGAGTGTTGGACTGTTGGGAATGAGCTTTTTGTGACACTGACCTAAGGTGCCACTACTCAGTGAATAAAACCACTTCTCCCTTTGTAACCCTGGGCTTGGTTTATTCTCTAAACCTGCAGGAAAAATGCACTTTGCTTCATCATGATCCATTAACGTAAGAAATACTTGTTCTGACTGTGACAACCCTTCCTTTCAGTGGTCCTGGTAATCACAACAAATGAGGTCAGCACTTCCCTTGGTCCTCCTCAGGCTGTTAATGTCCATGTGGGATAATCATGGGGACAGAAAGAACTGTCAAAAAATGTCAAGAAGGCCAAAATGGTTATTTTTCATAGTTGTCATTGTTAGAAAGTTCAAGAGAAAGAAGTGCTGAGTAGCATTGCTGGTGATAATGACAAATAGTGAGGGCTTTGCTTAGAATAGAGGGAAAAAAATTACATTCAAGAGGGCTCTTGGGAAATCAGATGGTCTCAAGCTGCCTGGGTGGCAGGAATTTCAATAAAGAGCTTTGAAGTGATTTCAGAATAATTTGTGGTGTGTTCTGATAGATTTGGGTGGATAGGTGAGGAACCTGACTGCTGTAAAACTCGCTCAGTACCTGTCCCTAACAGGAAGAAAGGGGACCTGGGTAATTACACATCAGTTTAATTTTCACTTGCAGGAGGGGAAAAAAAAAACTGGAAAGAAAGCACAGGTCTGGAAGGTGCTGGACAGGTAAAACCATGTGGTTGTTTGGGGAAGTGTCATCTCAAACCACAGTAATGTCATCCTCTGACAAGACTGAAAGTTCTCATTGCTATGGGAGAGACAGGATGTGACAAATATCAGTTCTTTTGGGCATGGTCATACTGTGCCAGACCCAGATGAAACTGGGTGCAAAATGGTTGGATCATCATAGAATCATGGAATGGTTTGGGCTGGAAGGCACCTTAAAGATCATCTCATTCCAACCCCCCTGCCACAGGCAGGGACACCTTCCACTAGACCAGGTTCTTTAAGGTCCCATCCAGCCTGTCCTTAAACACTTCCAGGGATGGAGCAACCTTCACCACCCTCACTGGGAAGGATTTATTCTTAATATCTAATCTAAATCAATCTTCTTTCAGCTAAAAGTCATTCTCTCTTGTCCTGTCACTACATCCTGGTGTGAAAATTCCCCCTACAGCCTTCTTGTAAGCCCATTTTAGGTACCGGAAGGCTGCTATAAGGTAAATTAAATGGGTATTTTCAGGTCATTTAATTCAGTCTGGCATGGTGAATAGAAAATGTTGTTTCCTATATTTGTGAACAAACTAGTACAAATTTGAGGATCTGTAGGCTATTGGGAGGTTTCAAGCCTTGATAAATTGAGAAATGGTCATGGAAAACCTGGGGAAAGCAGGCAGTGAGTGTGAGATGCTGGATTTGGAGGAAGCAGCCCTGCAGGCAGCAGCAGACTGTTGTGCCAGCAGAAGCTGCTGCTGCTGACGCTGGGTCACAAGCTGAACATGAGTCAACAAACTCGGCCCATTGTGCAAAGGCAAACACCACGCTGGGTGTGAACTGTCGTGCAGACAGCAAAACACACACGGCTGGCTCCTCCTGCTGCTCTCACCCAGAATACCCAATTCTGGGGCTTGGAGCTGTGCTCCTGAGAGACCCTGCGTGCTGCCCTAAGCCCAGTCCGTGCTGGGCCAGAGCAGAGCTGTTCACCGCTGCCTTGTGCCTGGGTGCTCAGTGGGCTGTCTGGCACAGAAAAGCTGCTTCCTCCTGCCAGCAGGGAAGGCAGAGACTGATGTGGGTGAATAAATGGGGTTCTCTTTTGGGTGCTGTGCGTGGTGCTGCCCTGGGACATGCAGAGGGGACCTGCTATGCCAGTGTGCTGTGACACTCTGTGACCACTCCAGCTTCTTTAGCAGGTGTCCATGTTTTCCAAGACAGAGAAGGGAGGTAGCTGTGGAAGTCCATTACTATTTTTTTTCTTGATCTCATTGCCTATCTCTCTTGGTTTTAACTGTACAGTCCCAGAGGATGACTATGTCCCCCATACTGGATATTTAGGGAGATGTTATTCACACAGTACCTTGTTGCATTCTGTGGGTGTTCCCAGGAGAGCAGAATGGAATTGCATCCAAGCTATCTTTGCAATCAGTTGAGCTCAGAATGGATCTGGATCAACTCCCCTTGTCTGTGCAGCTGTGGGGTTTAAGGAACACCTCATTTGCCTGCTGCTAAAGGCAGGTGATGGAACATCCTGAAACATAACCCCCTCTCTGGGGGTCACCTTGTTTGCACGTATTTGGTCATGTATAAGGGGACTGCAGGATATGCAGGATTTGGGCAATAAATGCAGATTCATGGCTTTAAACCACAGTGAGGACAGGTAGGTTTCAACAAGCTGCTAGACCAGGCTTTAGAATGCTTGTGCCTTCCTCTCCTAAAGACATCCCAAGAATATTTCTTGGCTCTGTAGCATTGCCAGGAGCAGAAGGGTTGGTCTCCAGTGCTCCCTGGAGCAGATCCTCAACAGTGCTCAGTTGCTGTATTCTGCCTCCCTGAGTATTTCTTGGAGAATTTTCAGGCCTTCCCAACTCCTGGCTGCTTATAAGGGACTTTCTGCTGGCTGCCAGCGTGGCTCTGGCTTTTGCTGGGCTGTGCTGATGGAAATGTGAAAGATAAATTAACCTGCAGGTGCTTAGTCAGAGCTGGCACATGGTTTTGCAGGCATGGGAGCCAATTCTCAGGGTCAAAGTGTCTGGACTGTGTTTGGCCAAGTGTCTGGATGGTGGCCAGCATCACGAGAGTGGCTAATTACAGCAGGCTGGGCAGGGGACAGGCATCACTTGGGTTCTTGGCCTCTCATTCTTTGCCAAACGGTGCTGGGGCCACAGTGACTTTCACAGGGGGGAGAGGCACACATGTGTCCCTGCTCTTTGAACAGAGGCTCAGCAGCGTTCCCAGATGTTCCTTTAGCAATGCAAGGGCTAAACAAACAGCAGCAGATGGGATGGCCCCATTGTCATGTTCCACAAAGCTGCCAGACGACTCCAGGACAGTTTTGTGGAGCTGCTGCTCACAGTGGGTCAGTTTGAGTGATCGGGGAGGAAATGAGGGAGCAGCAGGATCACTGCTGGATCCTTCTCAGCTCTGATTAGGAAGGAGCACTGGAAGGTGATGGCTCACCTCTGAGCTCTGTGTGCTGCTGCTGCTGCAGCGAGGGTAAATACAGAATCAATAGCAGGTTTTAGAACACCTTTTTTTTTTTTCTCCCCCAGAAATGTTTTGCCAAGACAGTTGCTCCCAGGGGCATTTATTTTAGGAGAGAGGTTATCTCAGGAGTCATTTCCCAAGAGACTTCTCTGTTATGTGATGTTTTAGCAAGAAAGACCTTCTCCAGAGACTGTGCATTCTCTCGGGGGATTCATGTTTCCCAGAGCATTTCCTTGCATGTTTCAAAAAACCAATTTCTGTCCCCATTTATTTGAAAACAACACCTCATATCAGTCATAGCCTTCGGTCTGTGATGTGGTGGCCTCCCTCACATTCCAGGCTGGACTTCAGGTGGACAGGAGTCATCCTGCTGTCTGCAGCCAGTGCCTGTGATCAGTGCTGCCCTTGGGTACAGGTACTCAAAGCCCTGGCTCATCATCCTTTCTGGAAGTCTCATCCCTTGCTGCTTTAGGATAAGTGTCCAGGAATATGGCCCCAGGCTCAGGGATTAGTGGAGCCAGAGGCCACACTGAAGCTTCCACAATTCAGTCCTCTTTCTCCTGGTTTCCCCACAGGAATGAATTTGCTGCCATTTGGGAGCCTAGCTCAGCCCTTAGAGGGCTTTCCCAGAGTCCAAAGGGGACAAATTCAAAGCCAAACAAGGAGCAGTGTCGTGCTGTTTCCCACCAGTCCCAGCACTGCCACATGATGATTTCTGGAGCTGAAATACCTCTGAAGTGCAAGGCTGTCACAAAAACCCTGGAGTGACTGGCTCTGGGGTTTCCATTTCCAAGGCTGGGCATTGCTGGATTCCCAACCTGCTTTAAGTAGGGCAGAGAATGTGAGTGGAAGGGGAAAGAAATGTCACAGGCCGGCGGGGAGCTGTCTGCCCCTGCAGGGACCCGAGGTGGATCCAAGCCATCAGGCTTCACAGCCAGGATGGGCTGCTAATTTCAGTCGTGGCACTGCCCCAGCTGCCCTGCTTGGAAAAGCGCTCGGGTTTTGTTTGGGCACAAGGGAGTCGTGTTTTGCGGGTGCCCCGTCCACCACGGGGGACGTCTCTGTGAGCAGAGGGCCAGCACTAATGCCATCCTGTGTGGCTGGGAATGAATTCACCCTTTATTCTGTGCTCTCCATCCCTGCTGGGCCCGGAGCCCTGCCCCGCTCACGGGCGGGCGGAGATGCTGCCATTTGCAGCTCCACACCCTGGTGCCTCTAATCCCGGACAAAACCCGGCCGTGGAGCAGCAAACACAACAAGACCTCTATTCTTAGCCTGGAAAGCCTCAGAGCTGGTTCTTTGGGGTGTGGGGTGATGAATATGCAGTTGCTGGAGCTCTCACAAAGCCCTGAGCTGGGAGCAGACGCTCCTCTCCCCTTGGATCTGTAGCCTTCGCTGCAGCTTTTCACAGTTACATAAATATGGCCTATTTTCCCCTCACAAATTAACATCTTGCTCGCTAAGTTTAGGATCTTGCATGCATACAAAACAAACCTGCTTTTTCACATGCAGCTGGAAATCCTGGCTCGCCCAGGGAGAAGCTGCCCCTGCCCCAGTAAAGCTGGGGGGCACCTTCACAGTAGTGACAGAGGGTGGCACTGACAGTGTCCCCTTGTAAGTCCTGGACACCACACTGCAAATCATCAAATTGCCTTTTTTTTCCCCTGTGGAGAGTCAGATACCAGCCTACAAGGTGGCCAGAGTGTCTGTCCTCCTAGAGACTAGAAGTTTGGCTTGGGGCACAGAGCAGAGAGCTCCTCACTCCCCACCAGACACAGATGTGGGGATTATTTTCCCCAAAGATGGTTCTTGCCCACCCTCCCCAATGGCTCTGCGGTGTATCTGCATAAAAAACAGCCCTACAAGAAAATGGATGTCACTTGGAAACCTCCAGCCCTGGGGTGTAGGAAAGCTGTGCATCCTCAGCTTTCTTTGGACATCCTGCCAGCTGTCTTTGTGATTTAAGTAATAGAGATGCAGAGAGCTGCAGGAGAGATGCCCACACCCCCCCTTTGCAGTGATAGTGCTCCCAATTTTAGCATCCTAAAGGGATCCAGCTCCCCAGCACCACTGGGGTCTCTCTGGGATGGAGAAACGATCATGATCTCACATGGCATCAGACCTCAGCTTCTCGCTCCTCTTGTGGTGGGAATGAGGATGGGACACCTGGTTGTAGGCCCTGAAGGGATCATCCCTTGGGCCTTGGATGTGCTGCTCCAGGCAGAGGATTCATCCACAGCTACGGATCCTTTCACAGCTACAGTGAGACCTTTTCTCTTGCAGGGCTGACGGAATGCTGAGGCTTGGATTATGTTCTGACAGCTCCTGGCAGGGTGACCTGTGAGGGGGAGATTTCCTGGAGCTGGGTGCCAACATCCTGAAGCCAGTGGAGCAGGCAGGCAGGCAGGGTACCGGATTTTGGTTTGATAAGACTGATTCTATTCTCTGCTGTGGGAATGTTCATCATTTTAGGTGAGTCTTGGAGGTGTGTGACTGAACACAGCCACCCAGAGATGGGGATGGGCCTGGTGCACTCCCAGGTTAACTGCTGGGGAAGGTATTGGTTTGGAAATCCTGCACTTGTAATTCCAGGCATCACCCATTGATTTTTATTTACAGCAGACCTGTGCCTAGAGATCCATGTGTCTGCAAACACCAGTGGGAAACCTTGGAGTAAAGTGGGTGACTGGGCATTTTGGGGAGGGTAGAATACCTCAGGGATCTGACTTGACTTTCATTTTAATCCTTCTGGCCAAACTGAACTCCCCCAGGTGAGACCCAGAGCCTCTGGGTGGCAAAACACTGGAGCAGAGGAGGGGAAGAGATCTGGGAGCTTTCAAACAGCTGAAAAAGGCATGAGGTACAAAGCTCTCACTTCCTTCCAGAGGATCACACGCTTCTAAGCATGCGATGTTTTAGAGAAATGAAATCTGTGGAGTGAGGACTTGGTGCCCCTTTGGGAAGGATTCTGGCTGGATCTCTGGTTCCCACTGTCATTGCAGCAGATCAGCAGTGTCAGGGACTGCAGGCGGCTCTGCCAGCAGCTTCCTGACAGCATCCAAAGGGGAGCTGTCATGGCTGGAGTGCCTTTCCACCCCTCAAACAGCCCTGCCAGCCCTTTGGATCTCTATCAGGACGACCCAGATGATGGGGATGAGAGGGGGAGGCAGGGCTTTACGCAGTGCTGGTGCTTTGGGGATGTGCAGCCCTGGGTCAGGCCAGCCCCATTGCACCCCTTGGTGTCCCTGGGGAGCACAGCCTTGGGGATTTTGTTACATTCAAAGGAAAAACAGAGTCACCCATGAAAAGCTGAACTATCACTGCAATTCCTTCCTGCCCTCTGGCACAGCTCTTCCCCTGCCACGTACCAGCAAACAAAGCCCACGAGTCGCTGTGCCCAGGCCGTCCTTTCCTCGCTCCGATGGCGCGTGAGGCCCTGATCCCTTTCCTGCCCCTTTCCCCCGTGAGGCGCTGATGCCTTTCCCTGATCCCTTTCCTTGATCCCTTTCCATGATCCCTTTCCCTGATCCCTTTTGTGCCCCTTTCCCCCGTGAGGCCCTGATCCCTTTTCCTGATCCCTTTCCCCCATGAGGCCCTGATCCCTTTCCTGCCCCTTTCCCTGATCCCTTTCCCCGATCCCTTGCCCTGATCCCTTGCCCTGATCCCTCTCCTGCCCCTTTCCCCGTGGCCAGCAGCGGATGCTGGCCAGCCCTCCAGGAGCAGCAGCCAGCCCGCGGCAATAACGAGAGCAAGTCAGGCAGTGCCATCCTATGCAAGCCTCTGCTCCGTGAGTGTGTGCATCTGCCAGAGCTCCGCTCTCCCTTCTCCCCCTTCCCTCTCTTTCCTAGCCCCCCTCCTTCCACCAGCTCTTGTTCTTCCCACGAGATGCGGGGCTGGGCGGCCGGGGGAAGGGGCACGGTGCTGCTGCTCTCCAGGAGATCCCCGTGGCTGGGCAGGGTCCCTCTCCCTCCCCGATGCACCCTGCAGCTCCTCAGGGCCCCGGCCAGCCGTGGCCATCGAGCCACGGAGCTGCAGCACAGGTAAGAGCCAGGAGGGCCTTGGAGGGCGATGAAAGGCCCCGTGGTCCTTCCCTTGGCTGCATCCCTGGCGGAGGAGGGATTTGACTTGTTCCTGCCCCAGTTTGCTGCGGGGAAGGGCGACTCTGCAAAGTGGGAGGGGAAGAGTGCTGCTCGGATGTCACCCCTATTAATGCCACTGCAGCGCTTGTCCCCGTGCCTTCATCTTCCCGTGGCATCTTGTGAATGGTCAGAGGGACACGGGCACGGCTGGTAATTCATTAGCAGGCGGGGAAAGAGCAGCGTTCCTTAGGCTCAGCCCAGCCCTGACTGGGGAGGAGCGGTGCTGGTTCTGGGGTGATCTCCGTTGCAATGGGATTAGCGCTGGGCCTTTGATGCTGGGAGAAAACATCAGCCTGTGCTTGTGCCTGCACCTCTGAGATCTTCACCATCTTGGCATCTTCCCCCACCCCCCTGCTTTGTTACTGTTGTGGCTTTAAAATGGTGGATTGTGTTTGCTTTGAATATTTGTGTATCTGTGACATTGTGACAGAACGCTGGGGCTGAGCTGGTTAAAAATAAGACCAATTGGAGCGAAAAGAGACCGTGTTGAGGCGAGAGAGCTGCGCTGAGCCGAGGCTGGAGCGAAAACTTGCAGACATCAGAGGCATGTGCACTCTTTGGGGAAGACCCAGCTGGACTGGGGGGTTTATTTTCCTCCTGCCGTGGCTGCGGGGCTGCTGTAACACCCCCACGGTGGTGAGGGTCAGCTCCTAGCTCTCCCAGGGGTGGGGAAATAAACTGCTTATTCGGCACAGCTGCCAAATACAAGGGGCCCGTTGTGCTGGCATCTTCTCGCCGTGGCTGATCCCGGCTGCTGTGCCCCATCCCAGCGGAATGCGATTGAATTCCTCCATCTGGGGAGCCCACAGGTTGCATAATGAACGGGCTGAGCTTCCTCTGTGCTGCTGTGCTGCCCTTCTCTCGTCCCTGCAGCCCCCAGAGCAGCGCTGGGACAAGCCTGGCCTGTCGCCCTGTCCCCGTTCCCTGCAGCTCTGGGGACATTGCCCATCTGGGCTTTGGCAGAGCTCAGGGAGCGTCTCCCTCCAGCCTGGCAGGACACAGGCACTGCTGGCAGTGCAGCCACTCTCCCGAGGGGAAGCTGGTGCTGGATGCATCAGACATTTTTATGAAAGAGCCACCATCTGTCTGCTGGAGAAAGAGGACGAGCTCATCTCGCTTGCCTCATTTATATTTTAGTTCGGGCTACAGCAGCAGCCTCCAGAGACAGATGAAAGAGAAATCCCAGCTCACCCTCGTGGCTAACTCTGTTTGTATTTCATCCTACAGATACCCGTGCAGTGTTTAAAGTTAAGCACGTGCTCAGGTGTTTAGCTGTGGTGGGAGTGACCTCCCCGTAGCACAGCTGTGTATCCATGGAGCAGTAAATGGCCCCAGGAAATCCTTGCTGTGGGACCTGCATGCCCTGCAGGCCCCAGTCTTTGGAATAACAGCGATAAGAGCAGAGCAGAAGCAGACCTTGTCCATCATAAACGGCTTTGGGGCTGCAACCCCGAGGTCTGAGGTTGATTTTTAACACTCAATAAACAGCTCGTTTGCAGCAGTCAGCTCACAGAATGCAGGCTGCTTGCAGCACCTCGGATGATCTCCCAGCAGAAAATTAACCTTATCTGTCAGCAAGCCTCGCTCCCTGACCTGTGCTGAGCATCAGATCTCAGTCAAACCCTGCGAGGGACCGGGAATCCGTGGCAGGGGATCCTTATGGAGCCCTGTCTGCCGGGGTGGCTCTGTCCCAGCTTCCCAGCCACGCACAGAGCCGCGTTCCAGCCGCTGCCATATTGACAGCAGCAGCAGCGATGCTGAGAGCTGGGAGGGCTCCAAGGCTGCACAGAGCAGCTCTGTGCCAGCTCCAATCCTTTCTGCCTCCCTGCTCTACACTCACAGCATCCTCCTTTCCACGGAGCCGCTTCTGGGCACGGCCGCGCGTTTCCTCGGAGAACAATTAGGAAATGGCAATAAAGTGCTTTAAAGGGGGAATTCTTCCCTTTGATTCCCGCCTGCCCTTCTCAGCCTGGAGCTTCCTGCCCTGCTTTGCTGTTGGTTTTGTGTCCCACCCGCCCGGAGGAATTCGGGAGGGAGCGGGGAGCGCAGGGGAAGCCTCTGTTGTGCTGCAGCAACCACCGAGCCCAGGAGCCACCAGCGTGGCCTGGAGACACTTTTGTCATTGGCACAGGGGACAAGTGGAATGGCTGCCATGCTCTTGAGCTGAGCCACAGACACGTGTGGATCTCACTTTGTGTAACTCGTTTTTATTTTTGAACGCATGCTTTCATTTCCAAGGGGAGTTTGGCTCGATGGGTGTTTCCCATCTCCTGCCCTGCCCCGTAGGGCACATGTGAGGTGGCTTCCCTGATCAACCCCCATCCCTGCTTGGTCTCCTCACCTCTCCCTGGAACACTGGCTCTTCTTCTTTCACCTTTCAGGATTTCCTCCCTGCCAGGCCTGACGTGGAGAAGGATTTGAGGTTTAAGATGAGTAGGTAAATCAACTCCTTAAAAACATTCTGAGCTTCATCTGTGGACATTTCCTGGTGTCCAAATTGCCTGAGTTTTATTTTTTTAGAAGGGGGTTCTGTGTGCATTTAAGGTAAATGTGTGGTCTGTTTTATAGTTTAGCAAGTGATCTACACCAATCATAATTCCTTCCTTCCTTCCTTCCTTCCTTCCTTCCTTCCTTTCCTTCCTTTCCTTCCTTTCCTTCCTTCCTTTCCTTCCTTCCTTCCAAGCCTTCCTTGTGCTGGGTCCAAGTGTACTTTCAGACAAGAGAGCAGGGCAGCCTGGCACAGTGAGCAGAGTTGGATGCAAATTACAAGTAATTTCCTTCCAGGTTTAATTGCAAACGGTGGTGGAGAACAGCAATCTCTGGAGAGTGATTAATTAATTACTAATCTGAATTCCTTTGGGGTTGGGCCCATATTGGTGCCACTCTGGAGTCTGGATAAATTTTGAATGACTATGAAGGAGAGCAAATGAAATTTTATTCCTTTCAGTAATCCAGCAAAAGCTCAACCCCCTCCCTGCAGGTTTGTGGTTGAGCCTCAGGCAGGCTTTGCAGCTCACCTGAATTCCCAGAGCCAGGACTCCTGTGGGAGGCAGCCAGCCCCCTGTGATTGGCATTTTGCAGCCACAGAGCCTACACAAAATCCCAGAATGGTTTGGATTGGAAGGAACCTTAAAGCTCATCAAGTTCCAACCTCCTGCCATGGGCAGGGACACTCTCCTGTGCTTGCTGAGCATCCTCTGGAAAAATCTCAGAGGCAGCAGGGTGAAACACACACCAGGGAATGACTTCACCCACGGGGATGTAGCTGCCCAGCACCACAGCAAAGTGAAGAAGTGCTTTTCTTGGCAGGAGGGAAAATCCTCTTGGACCAAGAGGTTGTGAAAGCTTGAAGGAGGCCCTTGGAGCACAGCACCAGCCAGGAGAGATGCTGCCAAAGAGCCAAGAAAAATCAGAAAGTAAAACCAACTGAAGCTGGTGGAGCTGTTTGGTCTGGATGGGGTTTTTTTGGATAAAAACTATTTGAGTAATGATCGATGGTCAAAACACCTGGAATAGGCAGGGAGACATTGAAAAAAGGACCCTGGAGAAGGAGATTAACGTGCAGGGAAGAGGCTGGAAAATTCCCTTCTGCCCTTCCACAGTGACAGCCAACACTCCCAAGGCTGCACGTGTTCACTGCTTGTGTGTTCGCTGCTGCCAGGTTAGGAGGAAATTGCTCTAGAGTAATTTTTGGAGAGATTTAAATTTTTGGATGGGATTCAAGCCTAATATAAAAATGAGTTATTTTATTAAAAGCATTTAAATAGAAACTAAAGAGTGGTCAGAAGCAGGGGGGTTATTTTAGAAGGAATTTGCTATAAACCTACTGCATAGAAGCTTTCTAAAATATTACCCTGTAAAAACCCCATAATTCTCTTTATCTGCAATTTAATTACATTTCCCGTAGTGCCTGTGTCAGAACATTTCACTTATTCTTGTTCTCTATTAACTCACACCTGCCCCAGGAAACTAGAAAGAAAAATTGTTGGCATTCTGAGCCATTTGTGTTTCATTCAGGATCTCACTGAGTTCACAAAAAGGGTCTGATGAGGTACTGGAGAAGCAGGAATTGGGGTTCTCATAGTGGTGATGGCCGTGAGCTGGCAATATCTAAAACTGGTGTAAAAGCAGAAGGAGAAATGGGAGCACTCACAAGATCCAGGGATTTGTCCCATCCAGTGTTAGTGGACCAGAGTTTGATCTGTTTGGGACTGCAGCAAAGTCTCAGAGAATCTGAATAATGGAGCACAATCACCCAGAGCTGTGTGGATTGAGCATTTGAGTGACCTCCTCCAGCCCACCATGTGTGTGTTTGTGAGTGAGAGCTGAGGGTTGTCCTGGACTGGTGTGAAACCCTCGTCACTTGTGACCTCCTGCAGCACCCAGAGGGAACCTGGGGGCATGGAAATAATGTACTAAACCAAAAATGACACGTTAGAAGTTAAATTTGGCTTGGGTTTTGGGGCAAGGGCTGCAGCTGACTGTTATTTAACTTGGACAAAGCAGCCTGTGGTAACAGAGGCGGGGGATGAACCTCAACCTTTGGCTGTGGTTTTAGAGGAGATTTCGCTGGCCACGGCAGTTTTGCAGTGCTTGTCTTGTGATAACTGGAGATGTGTTTAATCCCAGTCAGGATGACCTGGGCTTTGCCAGGGGAGGATGAGAACAAGGCAAACATTTCCATGCCACTCCAGGCTGTGAAGGAGGGGATCCGAGCTGATGGAGAGCCGGGATCTTTGCTGCAGTGCTGCTAATCCCTGTGTTTTTCTAGGAGGTTTTGCAGGACTCTGCCTCTCCCCAGGGATGGTGCCTGGTGATAATGTGCTATCTCAAGGCATGTTTCCTGCTTATAGCACCAGGATGCCAGGGCCAGCAGTGTTTTAGCAGACAGGAAGGTGACTACAAGTTTCCAGGGAAAAGGCAATGACTTGTTAAACTGCAGAGGACTTTTTAATTATTATAATTCTTTTTCTTTCTGTTTTTTGTTTGTTTTAGTCAATCAGCTTTGTCAGGATCAGAAAAGCAATGGAGATTCCATGGCTTGAGCTCTCAGTGAGCCTGTGACCCCCATCAGTGACTGTGTGACAACGGGTGTTGTCACTGCTGGCTGTGCTGAGCACACAGCTGGGGGATGTTGGTGCCACGGGTGACATTGTTACAGTCACCGCGGTGCCCTGGATATCCCATACATGTTCTCTGGAGGATGGAGGTGGGTGCAGGAGAAAAAAGGGGGATTGCAGCCCATTCACTGGGCTGAGGGCACCGAGGGAGCCTGCAGGGATGTACAGCCCCAGATGGGTTCAGGCGGTCTGCCACACCACTGGGGTGATTTTCGCTTCTGTCCTCCCGTGCCCAGCAGTAAGATCCTCCTTTGCTTTCTGCCAAAATCTCCCCTGGCCTTGCTGACACCTGGGCTCTTCAAGGAAACTCTCCCATCCCTCCCGTCCTGGAGATGAGCGATCTGGGGGCAGCAACCTTCCCTAAAGCCCCGGGGAGCCGCTGGAAGCGAGGCGGGCGGCTGCTTTATTCCAACACAGCCAGCGCTTTCGCAGGCATCCCCCCTTCCCCGCCCCCAGGTGCTCCCCGGCAGCCTTTGACATCCTCCGCCCGTGCGCGGCGGTGCCCCGGCCCCTCGGGGGGAGAAGCCGGGCTTCTGCTGCCAGGTGGGTGAGGCGGGGATGCGCTGGGATGCGCTGGGATGAGCTGGGATGGGCTGGGATGCGCTGGGATGCGCTGGGATGAGCTGGGATGGGCTGGGATGCGCTGGGATGGGCTGGGATGCGCTGGGATGAGCTGGGATGCGCTGGGATGAGCTGGGATGCGCTCGCTCCTGAGCGGAGCCGGCGCTGAGCGCTCCGAGCCCGCTGCGCAGCCGGGCTGGGGCTGATGCGAGAGCGGCTCTGAGCTGCGCTGCTGCCGCTGCTGCTCCCCGGGGAGAGCCGCGGAGGGAGGGCTGCCGAGGTGGGACTGTCACCCCGAGCAGGGGCTGGCTCTGAAGAAGCCCGCTCTGCTGTCTCCCCAGAGCCCCTGTGACCACGCTGTCGGCACAGACCCACCGGCAAAGAGGACAGGTCAAAGGCAGTGAGTATCTTTCTCTCGGTGTCTGTCTGTCTGCAGTGCCTCTGTGCTCGTTTTTTTCTTGGCTTTCTCTGCATGTGAATGGATGGTCTTAATCTCCTGAAGCCCCTGAGAGATCTCTGAGGTTTGCTGTTCTGTTTATTTGTTTGGTTGGTTTTTTAATCTTTGTGCTGCTATTTTTTTTTGTATTGGGATGGCTTCTTTATCTTTGCCCAGGTGGTTTGATAACCTGAATGTCCTAATCACGCCCCTCCCTTACTGTCTCTCAAGGAGAAACCCCCAAAACTCACCCATGATGAGGCTGGTAGTTCTCCTTGACCGGGCTCCTTCCACAGGAGGGGGAGGCAGGATGAAGGATGGAGCAAGGGAGGCAAAACCTCTCACCAAGACCTTTATTGCAATTTGCCAGACACCACAGATTACATTTTGAAGTCATAACTGGCTGGGTTTATTTGCAAACAGAGGGAACATCCACGGGTATGCCAGCCGAGCAGTGGGATTGCCTCCATGGGAAATGGAGGTCCCAGCTCCCCCGAAGTCAGGCAGACTTTGGGATCTCAGGGAAGTTGGGTGCTGCTCAGTGGTGCAGGTGGTTGCCCTGGGGGCTGAGTGGGTGGGAGTGGGGGCGAGCAGAAGGGTTTTTCATAACAGTACCCCAAAATTCAGGCTGCTGGAGAAGGCTGCAAGAGAGAGGGGAGATGGCTCCACTGCCAGCTCGAAGCAGCAGTGGGAAAGAGAAGCAGGAGCTGCTGGACTCTAGGAAGTCATGTGCTGTGGCCCCACATGCGGGTGAGGCTGTTAATGAGGAAATTTAAAGGGGCTTAAGGAATTACAAGGATTGATTTCAGTCAGAGCACAGCGGAGCAGCCGGTCGGGGTGAGGATTAAGGAAATGCACTCACTGGCAATGCAGCACAATCCCAGGTCCATTAATTTAGTGGGGAAGAGGCTTTGTGCGTTTTTAATGTAATCAGGTTTTAGGAGGGATGTTGCACTGGGCAGCCCAAGCTCTGGGCTCTCCGCAGGCCCCAGCAGAGCAGGGTCCTGACTCCTTGCACACCCTCTCAGCTCTCATCGGCTCCTTGGGCTCCTCCTCGGTTGTTCCTGGTGACACCATGACATGGAGGGTACCTGGAGCTTGGCAAACCCTAAAGCTTTGCCTTTGCTTATTGTAGGGTCCTCTTCTTTGTCCCCTGGCTCTTCTGCCTGGTGGGTCTCACCTTCACTCTCTGTTGATGCGAGAGTTGTCAACCAGTTGGTCCCCAGTGTGCCAAGGCTCATGAGGACCCTAGCATCTCCAGTCTCCCTCTCTCCTTCCCTCCCTCTCTCCATCCCTCCTTCCCTCCTTCCCTCCCCTCTTGCAGGCTGTGCATCCCCTTGGTGGCTCCCCGCAGGCTCCCACCACCCCAGCCAGGCCCTGCTTGCTTTGGGTTATTTTGTGTGAGTGCTTGAGCCTGCGGTGGTGAAAGCAGCTCCTGCAGATGTGTGAAGTCCTGCTGTTATTCTGTTTGCAGTGCCAGCTTTTCCATGATGCCTGGCCAGTAACATCAGCCATGACCTGGAGGGACAGGCACAAGAGGTAGTTTGGTCTTCTTAGCGAGGTCAGCCAGGAGCTCTGCCCGTTGAGGAGGGACCTTCGGAGGTGTTGAAGGATGAGCGGGATAATGCCAACTCCTGCTGCTCCCTGGTGAGCTGCGACACCAAACTCAAACTGCTTTGGACCTGAAGCTGGACTTTCCCTGCAGTCCTGGTCTTAGAAGGAAATGCTGTCTCTCCTCTGTGACCACCCCTCAACTCTCAACATCTTCCATTGAACAATTGACTTTCCACACTAGGAGGCAAGGATCAAATGGGTTGAGGACAACTGGACCTTCTTGGCTTTGGCAAAGAGGATACTTTGGTGTATTTTTAAGTGCCAGGACATGAAAGATTAAATCCCTTCTTCCTGCACTCCTGCCTCCTGCAAGCAGCCCTGACTGCGGTCCAAGCCAGCCAATTAAAGGGTTAACCATAGCTGGATGCCTGAATGGCTGCCTTACTGATCCCACGGAGGTAACTGGAAAGACACGGTGCATCCCTCAGCCCTGCCCATCTTGTCACTGTCTGCCTCGTCCAGCAAGCCCTTCTGCTCACTGCAGTGTCCCCACTTCCCTCCCGCCCTTCCCTTGCCTCTCCACCTCCTGCAGACCCAATTCCTTTCCCCTCCCTCTCTCTCTCTGTCTCTCCTGTGTCCTGTCCTAGAAGTCCTCACCGAGAGGATGTGTTCCATGAGGAGGCAGCTCCCTGCTCTGCCCCCCAAACGCTCTGATTCCCTGCTGCAGTCCCTTGATCTCAGGCATCACCGGGGAATCTGAGCAGCGCCGCGGTAACGCCTGTCACACCTCTTGCTGGGAAATTCGTGAGCAAACAGAGCAGGGCACAGAAAGGTGGGGGTAGGAGGCATCTGGAGAGGTACCTGAAGGATCCTGTAGTGTCCCCTGGAGCACAGCTGGGAATGTGGTGCTCCCTGTGCTCTCATCTGGAGTTTGTGCAGTGCAGCATCCCGGGCCCACGGCCGTGGGGCCGTAGTTGGAGGCTGTGCAACAATTCCTGTGACTGAGGAGTTCCTGGGTTTTGTGCTTGTTAAATGCTGCGAGCTGCCTGTGCTGCACCAGGGAGACACTCGGTGCATTTAATTAACATTTAATTTGCTTAAAGATTACATTAAAATGTGCAATAATAGAAGCTCTCCGAAGGGCGGGAGGAGAAGGGGGAAACAGGCGCGCTACAGATTGGCTCAGGCACTGGTGCTGAAGTGTTCTGCAAGAATTACAGATGGAAGGGGGAAAATGCTCTACTTGTGCAGCCACAGAAAGTATTGGGCATCTGTTTGGCAGCAGGGCTTGGAGAAGGGCTTTCAGCAGCTCCAGAGTAGGTCCAGCAGCTGAGAAGTGGTCGCTAAGTGCTCCTCCCATGGTCCGGAGGAGAGAATGGCCTAGTTAGATGTCCAGGGAATCTCTGGGGAGATGCCCTAGGGCTGCAGAGGCAGATCACAGAGCCCAAGCAAACCCATGAAGCAGCCCCTACACGTTTTTGGGGAGAGGGGGATGCCAGTCCCGTGCAATGCATGAGTGTGTTCCCTTTCCTTGTCCCTCTGTCCCTGCCCATCCCGGGTTGTGTAATGAAGGATGCTGCGGCTGCCGTCCCGGGAAGGGGCTGGGCAAGGACACCAGGGGCTGGCACAGGATCGAAGGCTCTGGGGCTGGGCTGAAATTTAGAGGAAAAAAGCTATAAAGCCATTTTCTGCCTGGGTAAGCGTGTCAGGAAACAGGCATTTTGATCTTGTTTATGTAATCCTGAGTCTAAAGAAGCCACTTGGGATCGATCCTGGCTGGGAACTCACGGTGCTGCTGCACAGGCTCACCTTGCAGGTGCCTTACTACCCCTCTCCTTCCTCCAGCCCCCTCCTGCCCTCCACCTCTGGTATTCATGCTGTTTCTGGTGCTGCTGGAATGTGGTGACTGATTTCTTGTACTGCTGCCCTTTGCTCTCCTCCCACACCTGACCAGAGCAGGACTTTCCAAGAAACCATCCCAAAGCACAAAAGCCTTTCAAAGCCTTTTTGCCAGCCAAGGCAGCTGAATGCCTGGTGTGAGTGAGCCTTCAGCTGCTCTGGTGCTGTGTTCACCCTTAACATCTGCCTGGAGATGTCTCAGGATCCCTCTCCCACATGAGGGAACCAAGGACACAGATTTGGCGCAGAGCCACTGAGGTTTTCTTTGGGTTTGTTATTTTTCTTTTGCCAAGCTGGCTAGACTTATAATCATCCTGTTCTTTGGTTTCCCCTGCTAACACCCCTGCTTCCCCACCTCGACCACAGGAACAGAGGGATGAGGACTCGCCTGGGCTGCCTGTCTCACAAATCAGACTCATATAATGATTTCACAGCTATTCTTCCGGACAAGCCCAACCGGGCTTTGAAGTGAGTATAGCTGCAGCATCCCACCCCGACCCCACTCCTGCCCTTCCCTTCCCCTCCCCACCCACCACCCCCCGTCCAGTATTGTCTTCCTTTTGTTGTACTTTGTATGAGCTGTGACTGTTTCCAGGAGGAAAACAAACCGGCACTGACCCAGCAGGAACAGCCTCAGGAAATACCTGGATCTTTGGCACGAGCTCTGCTGTGAGACAGGACGTGCTCACAGTCCCCACTGCTGTGTGTGGGACACGTCTGTACCCGTTTGGGGATGTAATTTACACCTCTGTCATCACAAATCAAAGCCTGAGCAGTTGGCTTGGTGTAAGAGGTGACCAGAAATTTCAGGTCATCTTCAGCTCAGCCTTGCATTTAGCACTGCCAAAATTTGGGTGATGGTTTGCAAAACCCTGGAGGGAGATGCTTCAAACCCTCCAGAGTCCTGATTTGAGACATGTGGGATGAGACTCATCTGCTCACAAGTCCCTGCTTACACCTGAGATAAGATCTGTCCTTCCCCTGAAAGGCAAGTGAGAGAAATAAACACTTGTGCAGGGCTGAGTTTCATTTCGCCTGACTTGTGCCTTTTACCATATAAATATCTGCATCTGAGCTTGTTTCCTGGGCCTCTGCTTAGAGTCAATGAGGAAAAATTGGTCCCTTTTTGGGTATGATTCATCTGGCCTATTTTACCTGCCTGCCTGGGGATGTGAGATGAGCAGAGTCCCTGCAGGTCCCTTGGTATCTCCTCACTGATTCTAAAGGAAGCCCAGGGTCACTTGGCTCAGTTCTTAAACCCTAGGCCTCCAAAATCAGGTGAGAAGAATTCCAGCCTTCCTTGGTGTCCTCATCAAACAGCTCCAGAGGGGATGAGCAGCCGTGTTTTGTCTGTAATTTGCCCCTTCCTTTCCTTACAGAAGACTGTCAACAGAAGAAGCGACAAGATGGGCAGACTCTTTTGATGTCCTTTTGTCCCATAAATGTGAGTAGAGATCAAATTCTACCTTTTTTTCCCCTCCTCTTTCCTTAACCCCTGTCCAGGGGCATGGTCCCTCAGAGCTGCTAACTCCCCAGCAGTCACCATCCTTTACAGGCAGGAAAAAAAGAGTTTTGTGTATTCCCTTCACGTCTTTGCTCCTGACCACAAGGAAAACCACAACTTTTAAAGCCATCAGCCCAGGTGCTGCCTTTTCCAGCTCAGTACCCCTGGCCAGCTTGCCCTATCACAGAGGAATCACCCGTGGTCCCCCTGAGCAGAGTCTGATCTGCAGTTATCAGAGCAAACCCGAAAATTTCACATCCAGGGACCTTATGCCAACCTATAATCAGCACACCCTGCTCTTTTCAATCCTCTGAGTTCTGTTCAGCAAATATTGCTCTGCTTCAGCAGCAGTTTCACACTGAGAAATTATAAACAAAGCAAAGTTCCCAGTATGGGTTCATTCATGGGTTCTGTTGGAGGAAAAAACCCGAACAAGCCGAGGTTGGGGAAAAGTCACCGTGGGTGCTGAACTGTTTTATGGCAATAAGGAGCTGTCTGGCTTGCTCAGAGACTCAGGTTTTCCTTACATTTTAAAATGTAAGTGTAGAATTATGTTATTAAGCGAAGGGTAATTTTGCTAGGTTTCTGCTGAGATGACAACAGTTTTGGCAGGGAATTAAGTGACAACTTTAAACAGGCTGGCTGACCAAGGCAGGAAAAGCAGGATGTAATTTTAGCAGCAGTATCTAGTTGAGATCATTGCTCTTGCAGCCAATAGGGGAAAAAATATATGGTGTAGCTGGGTATGGCTAAAAAGGAACATTTCTCTTGTGGAAAATCAGAGCAAGAAGGGGAAAATACACCAAGGAGATTATAGGGTACCTGGAGGATGGAGAAAGGGGAGAGCAGGATATTCACATCCCTGTTATCATCCTGAACTCGAACCCATTTCTTCTTCACTGGTGTAAAAGTAGAAATTTTCTTTATTAGACTGCAGAAGAAGCACTTGGATTACAAACCCCAGTGAATTTACCCACCTGTGTCCTGATGTTATACAGATTCTTCCCTCTTCAGCTGACTATTGCAAAAATCAAACCTTAGTTCAATTATTTTGTCCAGCAGCCTCCACAAGGGTGTCTGGTTTTGTTAATAAATTAGCCTTATAGAGTGATAAATGAATTATCAAGACCTTTCCTGTCTCTTAGAATGGAAAGTAATTCTGATAACTTGCTAGCACTAATGAAAAATATTCAGTTTCTAATGAAAAATATTCAGTTCCTAATAGCAACAGAAGGTGATCTTTAAAATTTAAATTAATCTTTTTTTATCAGCAGTCACGGTGACATTGCCTGGTGATTGCTGACAAAAAAAATGTTGTTTAATAAACTACTTTCTAAAGGAATGTTTTATAACTGCTCTGCACCTGAAATTTCTAGAATTGCCAGCCTGGCAGTCAAGGGTTATAACGATGCAAATACAAAAAGTTCTGTTGAAACAGAAGTGTTATTTTAGTTACACTGGTTTAAAGGAGAGAATAGCATGTACTCATAGAATTAATTATATTATACGAGTTGCATTTTTGCTGTTAGGATGTGCTGATGTTAGACAAGTAAAGGAGACATGCCTTAACTAGCCAAAATCTGGGAGTGAATAAAGCTGTGCTTGGCCTGCTGGCATGTGTCTGTAAGGAAGCTGCCAGCAAAAATTCTGCTTTTAGTGCCAAGAGGAGGACAGAACTGTCCCAGTCTAATTTCCCTGTGACTGCTCAGGTGAACAGCATTAGCCAGGGAAAATTGGAATTCATGCTTGGGGGCATAGGCTAAGCACCAGCTGGGCTTGGGGAGAATTCCCCCCAGGGCTCACAGCATCAGCAGGTAGAGCACTTCTGCTTGACACATCTGTCAGAAACTCTCTTCACTAGATGGACAGTTCATTTATTTTGGAAAGGGGATTGTGATTTCAGGGGGTTGTGTGGTGCTTTCTGCTGCAGTCAGATGGATTTGGTCCCTTCCAGCCAAACTGTTCTCCAGGGAAAATAAACCCCAAAGTGCTCGAGCAGGAACTGATGGAGCAGCTGAAAACGGGGCAGACCTTGTGGGCAATATTGCAAGGGGTTGGACAAGTGGCAAAATTGCTCCAAGGAGCAAGAATGTGGATCAGAGCTCCCTAAGAGGCTCTGCAAAGTGCCCAGCTGAGCAGGCTCACAGGGCTGCAGTACTTTAGGAGATGGGACAAACACTTCTTCCCCTTCCTATTTTCTCGAGTCTCCAATGGGTTTCTAAACAGAAGAGACCTGAGGAGTGTCATGCATTACACAGATTCCATGAAGAGTTTGTTATGCCAGGCTGGCTGGGGATTTGAGCCACCTGCTCTACTGAGAGGTGTCCCTGCCCATGGCAGAGGGGTTGGAATGAGATGATTCTTAAGGTCCCTTCCCGCCCAAACCATTCTGTGATTCTCTGATCACCTTTGCCAGACATCCTTGAAGTGTGATGGCCCCAGGGAGCTCCCCCTGATCTCCCCTCACCCCTCTAAAGAATCAATGACTGTGCAGGTAATGTTTGATCGTGACCTGCTGCCAAGGAGCAGCACCATGAGAGGAGGATTGAAATCCTTTGGGATTTGAAGCAGTTGTTTTGTCTTGGGTGGTTCCCAGGATGGGTGATGTCCCTCTGCACTGAGTGGTCTGATTTGGATTTATTTCCCGAGCCATTCTAAGGATAATTTAAGTTGATTGTGAGCAGGAAATGTGGGAGGGCTCTCCCCACCTCGATTTTGTGCTGGCCCTGGGACTCAATTCCCTCATCCCTCTGGAGTGAGCAGTGCTGAGCAGCAGGGTGCAGCAGCTCCAGATCGATAGGGCACTGCAATGATATCCTACCTGGTTTTGCTAATGGGTGGAGAAATCAGCTCACAACCCCTGGGGTCAGGCAGACAGTCCCTGTTTTACATCAGGAGCCCTGTCTGAGCCCTCTGCCATACACTAGCCACGTTCCTGGGGTCAGGGCTTCTGAGCAAGCATCAGGAGAGGGGAGTCTGATGCTGCTCTTGTCAGGGAATTGAGAGAGCAAGAGGCAGACTGGGTGCAGCATTTCCTTGGGTGGCCAGGGAGAAAAAGCACTGTTTTTAACGTGCTGGATTCTGGCATCTTTTCCCGTTTCGTGCCAGGGAAGCGAGCTCAGCGTGGTCCCCAGAGTGTGAGTGCATGCTCCTAAGTAACTGAGGAGTAATCCCCTCCTTGTGCCCGTGCCCAGGAGGCACAGGCTGGCTAATCAGATGAGGATTTCTTTTGACAGGCTGCTGGAGGGAAATACAAGCAACAGCATGTCTCGTTCTGTGTCCCCTACAGGGCTGGACACATGGCTTTTTGTTCATCCAGCATCCAGCAGGACAGTCTGTCCTCAACCCTTGGTCAGCTTCTCACCCCACACCAAAAACATTCATGCTGAATTCCCACTTTTATCTCAAGGGTGATTTTTTCTCCAGATTTTTTGAAATCTGGAGGAAATGGTGATTTTTCTCTGGATTTTTTGTGATCTCTGTGCTCTTCCTCCCAAACTTTATTGTTGTCCTCCTCCTGTTGTCTGCACTTCCTACACAGCACAGGAATATCCCAACCTACTCCCAGCTCTTTCTAAGCCAGAAGAACATTAGCATTGTGCTGGTGACAGGCAGCTGAGATTGAGGGAAGCACTGCTCAGCAGCAGTGAGAGCACATTCGTGTGCTGTGCAGAGCAATTGTGACCTTGTCCCTCCAGCCCTGGACCCAACACATTCCAGGGAGCCAATCCATCCATCCACCAGCCACAGGGACCTTACCTTTACTCCCTGCATGAAGTCTGGCTGCTGAGGGGGTGAAACACGTGCATTAAATAAATGATTGTTGATTGCTTTCTTGCTCTGACAGTGGCAGGTGCTCGGTAATTAAATGGCCTGAATGATTTAGGCCACTAATCTGGGCTCTTCCTCGTGCTGATGAAGATTAGTTAAGACCTGTCTTCTGTTTTCTGCTCCCCACTTCAATCCCTCCGTGCTGAAAAGGATCCACTTTCCATCTCCTGAATGGGATTTCAGGAGTCCCTGTGCTCACATGGTCATGGACCTGCCTGGCACTGCCCATCCATAAAACACAAATTCCTGTCATTGCCTAACTCACAGGTGATCTGAACTCACAGGATCCTGGGTAACATCTGAGCACCTGCAGGATCCCTCCTGCACATTCCTCAGTCAGTCTGAAGGGAGAGCAGGGCATTTTGAAGCTTAGATTTACACTGCAAAAGTAAAATATTAAACATCTGCTGCTTCTCCCTCAGTGTCTCAACATTCAGTAAAGAACCAGGATCAACTTCCTCCTTTGGCTTTAAGCAAAGGACTCTTGAGGCAAATTCCTGAATAATGGTCCAATAGTTGTCCTGAAGGGCTGTGCAGCTACAGCAGCACATCCTGTGCTCCTGAGTGGCCATGCTTTGGGCCTCAGGTTAGGGATCATTTTGTGCTGCTGCCTCTGCAGTCTTCTAATCCTTCTAATCCTAATTTAATTTCTGTGCTTTCTCTGTAAAGCATCCCTTTGGAATTGCACGCTGGGGTAGCTCAGGAGGTGAAATCTCTCTCCTGCTCTATCACACTGCACTCCAGTGGTGGTTGTCCTGGGAAAAACGATGTCCAGTTGGGTGGGATGAGCTTTGAAATGCTGATCATCCATGAGTGATCATTCCTTGAAAGCCTTATGTGCTATGAAGGAGAGGAGGAGATGGAAGTCAATATCCAGGTCAAATTCCAGCTCAGGTGGTGGCAGCTCCCATGCCCAATTGTCCTCCTGCCCTTTCAATCAGACTTGTCATTGTCCCATGACAAACTTTTGGCAGTGATTCCCTAAACCAGGCTGTCAGGCACAGCTGGAAAGGCTGGCAGGCAGTCAAGGGCTAAAGATGAAAACTCTGGAAAACCAGGCAGTCAGGGATGACCTTTCCTGCATCCAAAGGGTCCCATGCAAGGTCCTGACAGGTTCTGCCTCCATCTGCAGCTCCTCGAAGGCTGTGAGGACTGCGTGACAGGAGTGTATAAAAAAAGCAGAGAACAGCCAGACACTATTATTTATCCCTTCACTGTCTAAACTTATTTCAGGATAAAAAAGAGCTGATTGACATTAGAGCAGGAGGCAGAGCTCATGGAAACCTCCTGGTCCCAGGGGAACCTGCTGCAGCTGCTCTCTGGGGCAGGGCTGTAGCAAATGCCATTCTCTCCTTGTCACTCATGACATTCCCTTCTTTTAGCAGATATTACATTTTTCAGGTATTATATTTTTCAGGTAATATATTTTTCAGGTATTTTATTTCTCAGGTGTTTTATTTCTCATGTATTTTTTATTTCACCACTATTATATTTTTCAGATGTGATATTTTTCAGGTATTTTATTTTTCAGGTATTTTGTTTCTCAGGTATCCTATTTTTCAGATATTATATTCTGCAACAATGACCTTTTGCAGATGTGGTACTTTCATGCAACACTGCTATTCCTGCAAGTGATTCTCTGTCAATGCTGGGGCTCTGGGGCTGTTGTAGAGGAAAAAGGGGGGAAAAAAAAGACCAGGGCAGAGACAGGGGAGCAAGACCTCAGCAGAGACACAGCAGAGACTGCAGTGTGCTTGGGTGCTGGAATATTTAGTGTCAAGCATCCTAGGAGCTGATAATTTATAAAAGGACATAGATCTTGAGGAACTGGAGCTTTCTCCCTGTTTTATTTCCTTCTTTCTGGAAGCTGTCAGCCTGCAAAAACTCCTTGCTCTGCTCCCCAGTCCTTCCCTTGCTCTTACACAGGCCCTGTGAATTTTAGAGGCACTAAGGGGGACACAGGTTTTGGAAAAGGTTTCTGTGTCCCAGATTTCAGGAAGGGCAGCAGCTCTACAACACCTCTCACCTTCACCATATTTATCTACCCACGGAGATGCTCAAAGCAGCCAGGGCAGGGTGACCCTGACAGGTGCCCTGCTCCTTTGGCATTCTGCTCTGCAGGCTTCTCCTGACAGGGCTGATGTCACAATATTGCCCCAGGCTTGGACCCACAATTTGCAGTGTTATTTGGACCAGAGGCCCATTTTTGTCTGCCCTAGCACTGCAAAACCCTGATCTCCTCCTAAAATTGCTTGAATGGAGAAGTGTCAGGACGAGCTGGAATAATGCAGCTATTTCTGGGGCTGACAGCAGGAGGGAGCATGGCTGCGATGGGATGGATCCATTTTTGTGCTGATAGCAGACTGCTGATGGAGCATTCAGTGCAAAAAAAAAACCCTAATGAAGGAGCTTTGAGGAAGGCAGAGAAGAGAGGTTTCGCCTGTACTTTGGGCTTGTCTGGCCTAATATATCTTCTGCCTTTCCCTCTGAGGACCTGGGCAGTCAGACATCTCCTCTGACTGACACACAGACAGAAATAAGATTATTTTTTGCTGTTCAATACCCTGGGCCACTGCTTAGGGCTTGAGGTTTCAGCAGGAGCTGGAAAATATCTGCACATCCTAAGTTATTACAAGAAATGAAGGGAGCAGGAAGAAGTTTAGTACACGCAAGGGAGATGCAGAGCAGTGTAACATTGCTATAGATCTGTAGCACACATAGCATATAGATATATATACAGCACATAGAGAGCATATAGATAGCATATATATTATATATAGGATATAGATGGCATATACAGCATACAGAAGGAACTGTCTGAATAGCCTGTTTGAGAAAATGTTAGGATTATCCACAGGGATCTGGACCAGCTTGAGAAATGAGCTCATGGAAAACTCATGAAGTTTAATATACCAAGTGCAAGGTGCTGCACCTGGATTACTCCCAGTGTAAATCCAGGCTGGGGGATGAGCAGATCAAGAGCAGCCCTGCCCAGAAGGACTTGAGGATGGTGGTGGATGAAAGGCTGGACATGACTTGTCCTTGCTTCCTTCATCCTTTTGAGGAGGCTGACCTCACCAGGCTTGTCCCCAGTTCCATCAATATTTTTAGACAGCTGCTTGGAAGTAGCCAGTGTTGACTCAAGAGCTTTCCAGCCATGAACTACAAAAACCTGGACCCTATTGCAAAAGACCAGGAAGAGTTAGAAACACATTACTGGGAAAAAAGGAAAAAAAAAGAGAAACTAAATTTATCCTGAGGAGAAAGGGTATGTGTGAAGCCTTCAGCTACTTGGGCTCTGCTGGTGTTGTTCAGGGAAAGGAAATAAAAAACAATGGCTGTGTCCATAAATAGGCCCAGGCAGGGGTTTAAGAGGACACAGATTGCCTAATAAATCTTTCCATATTTCTAATCTGCCCCGGCTGACTCAGATTGCATTACTGAAATGTCACAATTGCTGAGCATTAGCAAGTGATAAGCACACTTTTACTACTGACTAGACAAGCCGTAATTAGGCCGAGTCCTTTCCCTCTCCCCTTTATTGGAGCTGTAAAAGACTCTCCAGGAGCTTTCTTCTGTTTAAATAAGAACTAAAAATGGCACAAGGCAATAAAGCAAAATGACAGAAAACATAGGAGACAAGTCCACAGCAGCCAGTTTTATTAAAGGTTTTTCTTAGTGGCAGATAGGGCCTTATAAAGTGTTGCATTAACATGAGTTGAAGCTTGACAATTCCATGAGTAACTTTCCAAAGGGTGGGCATCCCACTCCCAGGGAAAGCCTTTTGCCACGTTAGCTGGAAAACACTTTTTCAGAGTTACATCAAGTAATGTTTGGCTTTGTGGCAGCTCACGGGAGCCCAGCTCATCAGTGCTGTAAGTTCACAGAATGACAGAATCACTGGGTTGGAAGAGACCTTCAAGATCACCGAGTCCAACCCAGTGGCAGAACTTGGGAGAAATACCAAATGGTCTTTGGTAGGCCGGGGCGGATGGAAGGCTGTCAGTGAACGGAGCAGCTCCGAGCCTCCTCTCCCCTCCCTCTGTAACCCCCGTGTCTCTGTGGCAGACGGGCTGGCAGCTTTCCGTGCTTTCCTGAAGACGGAGTTCAGCGAGGAGAACCTGGAGTTCTGGCTGGCCTGCGAGGACTTCAAGAAGACGCGCTCGGCGGCCAAGCTGGCCTCCAAGGCCCAGCGCATCTTCGAGGAGTTCATCGACGTGCAGGCCCCTCGGGAGGTGGGTATGGGGCACCCCGGGGTGGCACAGCGTCCCAGGGCACCCCAGGGCATCACCCCCTCAAGGGCTGGCTGCTCTCCCTTCCCTCTCTTCCCTCTAGAGCGTGACTAAGGACGGTGGCAATGCCATCCTGCCTGCTCCGGCTGCCTCTGCTCACCGTGACTCATCCCTGATGAGGGCAGCTACTTTGATGGCACTAAATTAGTCACAGCCAGGGAGTTCACTGGCAACCTCAACCTACATTTCCTAACCTCCCCGAGCTCCCCAGGAGCATTTCAGCGTGCTCCTGTCATTTACTGCCAGCCTTGAGCAGGCTGCTGGGCTCTTTCCTGGCAGGACACTTTGCACAGGACCATCCCACCCATGAGTAACGTGACTCCCAAGGGAGGAGAGGCTCTCTGCTGACTAACTCCCCCCTCAGCCAGACCTCCTGAGAGATGTGAACAATAACTCCGAGCTGAACAAAAAATGCAGTCACAGCCCGGAGCCTGGGACTGTTAAATCCTCGTTCAAGCACTTGGCAGGCTGGTGGCACTGTCACATCCTGCCTTGTGACCGTGCTGGGCTGTGCCACTGCGATCGCAGCACAGCCAGGGGGGCTCTTACTGCACCCAGCCCCTCCTGCTCCACCCCGTGGGTGCCTCCAGGGACCCCAAAAGGGCTCATTTTCCTCCCTCTCCCAGCTAGGAAGGCCATTGCAAGGCCACTGGGAAGGAGCCAGATTCACACTGAGGTGTGTGGGTGTCCCAGTGCTCTCCTTGAGCATTTCCCCACTGTTTTTCAGGAAGCTGGATGAGATTTTAAGGACTGGAAGGCTGATTTTTGATTAGAAATGGGAAGGCAGGTAGGATGGAGTCTTTCCTACAATTTGGTCCTGTGGTGATGTTTCCTTAGCACTGTTACATAATTCTGGCATGCTTAGAATATGAAATTATTAAGCAAATGCAGAGAGCTAATCCATACTGCTGACATCCATGCTGAGGCAGACAGCTTTACTTTCCAGGCTCCTTCAAGTTTGGGCACTGAGTTAATAACAACAAATAACATTTTTTCCAGCCATTTTTTCTTCCAGAAAATAACCCTAAAAAATGCTGATTACTCTGCTAGGGAAGGAAAGCAGGAAAACTCCATTGGCTGGCTTTGACAAATGGCAGTCATAACATTATAGGGGGGTTTATTTTTTCAAGCTTCTCCTCCAGATATTGTAACGTGAAGCTGCTATGGGAAAAATCAAACAGTTTATTGTAGATCAACAGAGTTTAGAGACATTTAATAAGAATGTACTAGTGGTTTAAACCCAGTTAAAAGTTCATTCACCCATCTATTGGGCATGTGGTGAAGAACAGAGGGAGCAGGAGAGAGATTAGGCTGAGTCAAGAGTTTTAGGTGATGTGCTGCCTAAGGGTCTGAACAAAAGTAATTTGATTTCAGAAGTGCTCAGATCACTATAAATCCAACTTTTCTAGGCTTGGGGCAGGATTCACAGCCCTGAATCACTGAACTCCCCAGAGCTGTGGGGGCTGTTCAGGCATGGGTGAGGGTAGGACCTTGGTTCTGCTGCTGTTTCACAGCCATGGCTGAGAGGGAATGTGCCATTTGAAGGAGGCCAGCTGGGCACTCAGTGCCAAACTCTCTTCTGCTGCTTTCCCCAGGTGAACATAGACTTCCAGACACGGGAGCTGACCAGAAGAAATGTGCAGGAGCCCTCCCTGTCTTGCTTTGACCAAGCTCAGGGGAAGGTGCACAGCCTGATGGAGAAAGACTCGTACCCCAGGTTCCTGAGATCCAAAATTTACACAGACCTGCTGTCTCAGACCCAGAGGAGGCTCAGCTAGAGCAGTGATGGGGCCCTCAGAAACCACGTGCTTCCCACGACACCCAAACCCCATGTCTAAATGTGAAATTTTCCTGGTGTTAAAAGCAGTGGGAATGGGAAAAGAGGGAGAAGGGGCAGAGGAAGCTTCCAGAGAGTGATCCAGGTGTGCTATTAAGACTCTTTGATTTTCTGTGCTTTTTTATTTGGTTAGCAGTAGCACCTTGCAGTTGCTGCCTCGCTCTAGCCCAAACCCACAACGCTCTCGAGTCACGGGGTCACCTGTGGGCAAGGCAGGTTTCCTTTAAAACTGCTGGCTTGGTTTGTGTGTAAATAACACCTTTCCATCCTTCCACACATCTCCCTGTCTCTCACCTCCCCCTTGTGCTGGGCAGGGCCCCAGGGGCAGTGCTGAC
This sequence comes from Dicaeum eximium, assembly GCA_013396995.1. NCBI lineage: Eukaryota > Metazoa > Chordata > Aves > Passeriformes > Dicaeidae > Dicaeum > Dicaeum eximium. The sequence goes on from VWZP01008554.1 coordinate 211,484, forward strand.
ACTTGTGAAGCCACATCCAGCCCACGTCTCACACCTTGGCTGGGGTCTGGGCCCAGAGACTGAGGGGAGGGAGACAGGAGACAAAGGCACAGGATTCCCCTTTCTTGAAGTGGAAACCATCAGCAAGCTCAGCTCACCTCCCCATTTCTTTTGCACACCTTAGGACATGGCTGCTACCCTGTCACTGCCCCTTTTCCTTCAGGGATGGAGACTCAGAGTGTTCTCCACAGGACGGCCAAGGAGCTGAGTTTTCCTTGTGAGGAAGGTAATCCCAAAGCTCTCCCTAGGCCTGGGCAGGCAAGTCTTCTAATGTGAATGATTGTTTTTCATGGCTATTATTTATTTGTGTGGTAGCTCAGTCTCAGGGCCTCAGTCATCATTCAGGCTCTGTTGTGCTGGGCACTGGACCAAAGCCTAGCACTAAGGGGCTCCTGGTGCCACAGCCTTGGTGGCTCCTCAGGAACGACCTGTTGGGAGAGAGAGGAGAGAGGGAATGTCCCCTCTGCCCCTTGCTGAGGTGTAAAAAAAGCACAAGGCCCCTCTGCCACAGCAGATGGCATTTTTCATGTGGTACCTGGCCAGCGCATGGCAACATGAAAATAATCACATTTCTATTTTTGTTATTTCCTGATTATTGACTGTTCCTACTTACCCAGTGCCCACTGTGGGTTCAGTGCCCTGCAAAGGCCTCCCCAAGACACAGCCCCAGCTGCAGGGTGCTTGCTTCCAGTGGGACCCAGAGAGCATGGAGTGAGCAGGATGGGTGTCCCCATCCTGCCGTGGGGTGTCAGGTGCTCTTTGGCCCTATTCCCATAGCCTGGATGGCCACTGCAGGAGAAGGCTCTGTGCAGATGTCAGGGGTGTAGCACCTCCTCTGTGCTGGGCAATAATTCCTACCATCTTATGGCCCCATTTCCATGGCATTGCTGTTCCAGCTTGGCAGATTCTTGCAATATTTTTGAGGGGAGAAGCAGACAGCCTGTCTGTGGATTTGAGCCGACAGACCAGAGGTCTCTTTTCTTAATTTAATGAAGGCCTGGAAAGTGACCCAATGGATATTTTCCTTTCTCAGTCATCCCCAGACCAGAGGCTGTAAACCTCTGCTCCAGCCAAGGGTGGTGGGTGGGTTTGATACATCAGAAAGCTGCTGATAAAGACTTTGTGTAATGCAGTGTAAATGGGGTAGAGTGAATTATAAAGACAAGCATAATGTGTTTGGAACAAGATAAAAAAAATGTCTGGTTGGATATTAAAAATTACTGTCCATTAATTAAGTAGGAAACAGCTTTTTGAGGCTTTTTGCTAGGATGATGTGCAGGACAGTAGGACAAATAAGCTTAGGGTCAAGATAGAGGTGGTAACCATGCTGAGTTTATTCTGGAGGTGTATTCCGAGACACTGAAGTCTAAATACATTGCAAGTGCAAAGTTCAGTAGGGAAACCTGCTTTTTGGTGCCTGGTTGGTCAGCAGCAGAATCCTCCAGGTCTTTGGAAGGCAAATCCAAGGTTAAATTTCTGTGAGGAATGGCCAGAAAGAGCAGCAGTGACCCAGCATTCCTGGCTGCCCTCTGCCCCTGCAGGGCCACCTGAGGAGCAGGGGCTGGCGTGTGGTGACAGCAGAGGTGGCATTCTGCAGCCATGCCCAGGCTCAGTGACACAGGCCCCTCCTGGGACACAAGAGACACAAAGCTCAAGGTCTGGACGTGGCAGTTTGACACAAACTTTTTCCTGCTTGCTCAAAAGTGGGAGCAGTGAGGGACATCTGGAAAATGCTCCAGATTTGCCATGACTTCTCCAGGGGAACCAGATCATGCAGGAGCTCAGTGTCCCAAAGCTTTATGGCAAGCAAGGCATGGTGAGACAGGTCTGGTGAACCTGTGCAGTGTGTGGGAGGAGTCAGAGGTGGAAGCCAAGGACACAGAGCCACACAGCCAGTGGCTGTCCCTGGTGCTGCCTGGGCTGTGGGAAGGAGCCACATCACCTCCACAGGCCCTGCCTGGGGGAGGGAGCGAGGAGGGCAAACCCAACCACGCTGCAGGAAACACTCAGGGAGTGAAACACCTGCAAGGGAGGATGGAAATCTTCCCTCTCTGGCTGTGAGCAGAGGCTGGAGGAATCCCCTTTCCCAGAAATGCTGTCCACCACCCCTGTGTGACAGACTGGGATCTCCCAGGGGCACAGGCTGCTTTTGCAGTTTCCTCTCCCATCTGGGTCACCAAAAACTGATGCCTTGGAGTGGCTGCCTAGAACAGAGGCTAGACAAGATTAAGAGAGTAAAGTGGGTATTTATTGCAGGCCTTCAATAGGCACACCTTGGGCAGTCAAAGCCTCTGAGGGGCTACACCCAAGATGGGCAATTGTCAGGAGTTTTTCAGACAGTTTTAAATTTGGTCCATTTACATATCAGGGGTTAATCCTCCAATTACAGCTTCAGGTAATGAAGTCATATTCCCCCAGTTTGCTCTCAAAGTTCACTTTTGTTTATTCTTTTTGAGGCCTGAGGCTGTAAGGTGTCTTTGGATGACAGGCCCAGAGGAATTGTTTTACCTGACCAAAATGTGAAGAGAGTTACCTACACTTTATATGGAGTTTAGAGCTATGCACCAATACAGTATAGGATTTGAAAAATAGAAAAGCTAAAATCCTAAGGCATCAGCCTGTGGTCCCATTTTGCCCAGTGACCCCACTGCTGCCAAAGGGCAGCCCAGCTTCCCAGCACTGTGGCATCAAACAAATGCTGCAAGTGGTGAAGGGAGGCTGCCTTGTCTGGCCCTGCCTTCCTCCTTTCCACCCTCCTCTTGTCTGTACGTGCAGAAAGCATCCCAGAGGTGCCCAGGATGCAGAGCCAGCAGAAGGAGGCTGAAGCAGTCAAGGCTTTTGAAGAGAAGGCAGAAGGCCATGACAGCTGCCTCGTGCTGCTTCTCTCCAGACAGACCTTCTGAGAGGGCTTGGGTGGTGCTGACCTCTAGTGCCAGCTGAGGCACCCCAGACAAGGCTCTGCAGCACCTGGGGGAGGGTCACAGGGACAGCCAGGCCAGGGGACTCTGCAGGAATGAGATGCTTGTGTGGAGAAACGTGAGTGGGGACAGCCCCCAGGCTTCCCTGGTGTCCAGAGTGTGACTCCCTGGTCCTGTCCAGAGTGTGACTCCATCTCTCCACAAGATTCTACAGCAGTGTTGGTGCTGTAAGTCCTTTCATTTCATGTCAGAACTCATGGGAAAACTTCAAAGTGGCCAACAGCCTGTAAATCCAAGCTCCCTTCTCTCTTCCACCCACCTGGGGAATTGCTGGGAGCACGGCACACCTGGAGATGCTGTTGCTGCAGCGGTGACAGGAGCTGGAATCAGCCTGGCTGATGTAGGAAAAGTGTCTTCCCCAGTAAATTGGGGCCAGACAAGGCCCTCCATTGGGAACAGCATCCTAGAACACAGAGTGGAGCAAAAGTATTGTCTGAGGCATGTCAGTCTACCACGGTTATTTTTGTTGCTGCTCTTGCAGTTTGTCTCTCTGGAAGGAAAGCAGACTAGTTATTTAAAGTAAAATTCTATTTTTCTTAAACAAGAAAATGGCACCAGCTGCTTCTTTTATGACAAATGCCATTCTGAATTGAATCAAAACAAGCAGTTTGTAGCTCTACCCCTTAAACCAGGGGCTGATCAAGGAAATAATGACTGAGCCAAAGTTTTGGGAAGAGCTGAGTGGTGACTAATCCCCCAAGGACCAAGGACAACTATCCTATCCTTGATTCATCTCTTCCTGGTGTGAGAGGGATATTCACAACCTACAAACCCATTTCCCCTCTCCACAAGAACACACCCCCAAAATTTTCCTCCCGTTTGGAGCAACGTTAGTGTGCCATCACAGGAAGAGAGGGGAAAAAAATTGGTTCACTCAGTTCTTTTTTATTCTGTTTGCTGGCACACAGCCAGTCAGCTCCCAGGTAGTTTGATGGCAGAAGGGAAAAAGAGTTTACAAGTTTCCTTTTCCTTTTCTATGAGCTTCAGGTGGTGTTAACTCCAGGATCAGATGCAGAACTCTAATCTGTCTAAGGTTTCTCCTGCTTTGGGCCATCAGCCAGGCTTGGGATGATTTCCATCACTTTTAGTGGACTTATTATTGCACCAAGAGGTCCCTGTTGTCCGTGCTGGGGAGGTGCAAAGGGCAAAGTCTTGCTAGTCTAAGCAGGGGAGGGGGAAATTGCTGTGTGTGTCTGGGGGTGTGGGTGGATGAGAGTGCATGTGGCTTCATCTGTATCTTATTTAGTATCCTCTACTACAGAAGCTTTTCTGAGACATAGATGTGCATGTTAAAATAGGAGAATTAGGCACAAATGACATAAACTGAGATCTTTAGCCAGTGTTGTGTTTGCCTCGTGTATAAGTCTGAGTAGTAGTAAGAGAAGTAAAACTCTGCTAGGCTTCCAGTTACCCCTAAGAGCACATGTATCAACCTGAACTGAATGTTCACTGATAGACACAAAACCAAAAAGTTTACAGCATTCAGAGCAATAGCAAAGCATACCTCATGCCAGTCCTGGAGTGCCTCTCACCCATCAGTGCAAGCTCTCCCCTCCCTGGGGGCCTCTGGCTTCTCCCTCCAAACTCCTCTCTCCTTCTCTGTCCCATCCTGGTTCTCTTCCCTCCTCATCTCTCTCCTCCCTGAAGCACTCCAAACCTTCCTTTCCACCAGCACTTTTTGTCCTCATCTGTCTGAGCCTGGGACTCCCCTAACCTCCCCCTGTTTGCCTCTCCTCCATCCCCATCCATCCCTCCTCTCTTCTTTGCCTTTCCTTTCCCAGACACTCGTCTCTGGTCATGCCATCTCCCTGCTACACGCCTCCTACTGCCACTGCAAAGCTCCTAGGAGCTCTTCCTTGCCCATTATATAAGAACAAAGCGTTTCACATCATTTCTGCATTATCTTTCATCCCTGGGGCTGCTGCAGTTGTCTCCTTCCTTGGTGCTGTGCTCTCTCTGGCATCGTAGCATTATATCCCAGAACTGGAATTAAAGTTCATTTTGCTGCTAGACCAGAATGCTTCTCTCCACCACGCACCCCTTGGGCTTTGCAGAGGCTCATCTTGTCCCCAAGTCTTTTGTCTTCCTTCATTTTCTCCTTCTCCCATGCACGCTGCACATGCAGTGCTTGTGGCAGGGGCTGGCTGGGGCGGAGGGCGGCCGTGCTGGGGTCACTCAGAGCTGGGCACCCCCCCGGCTCTCTGGTTTCTAAAAGTAGTCTCAATAAAGGTGTGTGGGTTGTATCTGCTTGGCAAAGTTAGTCATTGTGCTCTGTGCCTTCTCCTGGCTTTGCAGGAGGTGTGTGTCTAATCTGAGACTGCGGTGAACTCAGCAGCAGTTCAGGGAACTGAGGCCGTGGGAGGGAGGTGGCAGAGGGGGATGAGCTTGTTACCAAAAACATCCAACATTCCTGGCAAAAAGGCACAGGGGAAAAGGCAGTGCCTGCTTCTGGAGGGACCAGGGAGCTCTGGGGACCAGCTGTGCTGTGAATTGTTTGTCTCAAGCAGCCCCACACCTCCCAGTTTGCCTCACATGCCGCATGCCCCAGGCTGGCTCTAAAACATGACGGATGAGGAGCTGCTCAGCTTTGCATTTCCAGTGTAGACAACAGCGTTAGCCTGAGAGAAATGTCTTCATGTTGCTCTGTCACTGCCTGCAGCCACCAGCTGAAAAGCAGTGGGGGGAAGGAGGCACTTGTGCTGTGTTTACTCCTGCAGATCTCTGTAGGACTCCTGGCAACGAAGAGAGCAGGGTGCAAGCACACCTTGGGGTAGATCTTCCTTCCTTAAGAACCACGACTGAAGATCTCATCTTCTTACAACCTCTCCCCCAACTCCTCTATGAGTGACCCAAATCAGAGCTCAGATTTGTCCTTAAGCTCCTTGGCAGCTCCAACTTGGTGGGATGGCAGAGTCCCCTTGAGGACCTGACTACAAGCCCAAGCGCCCGGTAAGGCTGCTTGAAATAACAAACATATCTGGTTCCTCTGGAAATAAACTCGTGGGTGGCTCAGAAGAGACTGAGGATGGCTCTCCTGCATGCAGTGAACTCACAAGTGAGCCACCAGGTAGAAAGAACAGCTCAAAAGTGCTTCCCTCAGCAACGTTTTTATTTTCACGAGCTCCTGCTGCTGCAGCTGCCACCTCGGCGGTGTCCGGGTGCTGCTGGGGCAGGCCTGGTCAGTCTGGTCCCTTCCTGCTCAAGCTCCCCGGGTTCCCCTGCTTCAGCTGCTTGTTTGCTAGGCTCCCCTTCTTCCCTGGGAGGCTGGAGGAGCTCCTCAGCCACGTCACAAAGCCCCCGGCGACCATACCCACCGAGTCGTGTCACCACCCTGTGCAGTGTCACACCTGTTCTGTATAGACACCCTGAGGATGTAATAAACAGCCTGAGACTATTTGTGCTCTGCCTGAGTGTCTGAAAAGCTGCAATCCCGGGGGTGGAGGGGTGTCTCCCAGCCAAATTGCTGAGGAGGAAGAGGATGGGAGAAGCTGTTTCTCCTCAGCCCTGGATGGGGCAGCAGAGTGGGGATGTGTTGGCTCCAAGCTGTCGATGGCTCAGTCACAGCAATTTAGAACCAGGCTTCCCAGAGGTCCAGTTTGGGGAGATGAGTCTGAAATGAGTCAGTAGGACCTGCAAGGAGGGAAAATCCCAAGAGCCTTCCAGCAGCACATTGCTGTCCCTCTCTGAGTACACCTCACTGCTGCCCGTGATGGACTCCCTGCCCCAAATCCCCAAACTGTCAAGGCCAGAGTTGGAAACAAGAGCTGAGCCTGCTTCCTGCACCAGGAGCAGCGGTGGGGGATGCACAAGCTCCTGGGAAAGGGAGCAGTGGATGGATGGAGCATGATGAGGTCACAAAGAGCAAACAACAAATGAAGGGCTTTCTCCAGCAGGCAATTCACACCCCGGCCTCAGCCTGCTTCATCCTGGTGGGATAAACCAGGGAGGCATGAGCAGGAGTAGGGTGAGAGTCACCAGCAGTCATGAGCCAGTCTGGGGAGTCTGGAGGGGCCTGGGATTGCTGGGGAAGGGTGAGGTGAGGGTGAGCAGCTGAGGGCAGTCCTGGGTAGCCAGGGGGAAGGGGAGGCATCAGCAGGGCAGGGAGCAGCGCACTTGGGGCGAGTTAGGTGTTAGTGGGGAACTGCATGGTGAGAGATTTACTGCAGGAACCGCGTGGAGCTCCAGTGAGGAAGGGCTGAGCATCTCCTGAGCAGGTCTGGCCAGCAGGAAAAGCAGTGACCTGGATCTCTTCTGGCCCTGGGCACGCTGAGGGCTCTCGCCTTGCCTTGGTGCACAACCCGCCCTCCCTGCCAAAGGTGAGTGTTTGCTCTGTGCTCTGCACAGGGCTGCTTTTAAAAGCAAAAATTAAATGGGCTTGTTTTCCTCTGTAGTGAATTTATCAGTCCCTCTGGCTTCTTTATATACTCCTTATTTTTTCCCCTAAATCCCTTATTTTACTGTTTTTCCTTTTCATCTGCTGCTTCTTCCCTCAGCCTGTCTCTGGGCCAAACCAATTTGAATCCAAGGAAGGATCTGCCATTAGTGCTGCTCTGTCTCTCCTCTTAGTTAGGATATATTTAGCCATCATCTTTTAGCTTTTTTTCTGGCTGTTCAGTGGCTTTAAAAAGCAGGTGCTGGGAACGGAAAGAGAAGATTAAAAGTACCTGCTGTCAGCTACCTCTCCCTGTGCAGCTGTGCAAAGCGAGCACGTGGGCAGAGTGGATAACAGCTGCCCCTCGAAAGCCTCATTTGTAATTCTAATTACATTTTTTTATTATTATTATTATTTCAATAATCCCTTTCCGCACTGCTACAAATTTCCAGAGCAGCTATTTCCTCCCGTGCCGCATGTGAACGTGGCGTGTTGGGAATCCATCAAACTCCCGTGGGTGAGGGTGAGGGACCCTTCATGGGCAGCTGGGATATCCTGGGACGGGCTGGGCAGGCACAGATGGAGCCAGGCTCAGCTGCAGCCACACGGATCTGGTGTCCCACTGCCACCCCTGGCTGTCCCTGTCCCATGAGCTGTGCCCATGGCCAGACCCAGCTGCAATGTGACTACTCAGGGACCGCTGTCTCAGCCTTGGCAGCTTCCCTGCTCCTCCCTGGCACCAGCACAGAACTTCTCAGGTTGGAAATTACCTCTAAGATCATCATGTCTGACCATTAACAGAGCACCAACCTCCATCCCATTCCCATCTCCTTGCCTTACTTCTCTCCTTAAACACATCCAGAGCTTATCAACAGCTTGCAGGTGGAGGAAGGGGCTATGCAACATGAGCAGGGCCTTTAAACCTCCCATTTCTGCTCCTTTGCATTCAGCCCCTCCCTGATTTCATGGCAGGCTCTGCTGGAGTGCCTTCAGGTTTGACCATTCCTGATTGCCACCTCTGTGGTTCCCCTCTGGTTTAGGAGAAATCGGGGACAGACTCCTTGGGGAGCCTGTCTGGTGGTGCAGTGACACCCCAACACCACAGCTCACCCTGGCTCTTCCCCTCTTCCCTCTCCCTGCCTCCCCTTCCCAATCTCTTTCTGTATCTTCCACTCAAAACAGTACAAAACCACAAAAATACTGCTGCCAGAAACTCTCCTCAGAGCTTGACTGTGCACTGGGTCACGTACACAAAGGTGCTTTGCACTCTCGTCACCAAACCCTCGTTTTCCTATTCCCCACCCCATTTCTGCACTTTGGGGCTGAAACCTTTGCTTTTGTGTCTTCCATTTTGCAAATACCAGCCCAGAAACGCCAGCAGCAATCCCTGGGCTGATGGGGTGTGTGTGTTTTGCTGCTAAGCCAGGGGCTGTACCCCCCAAAAGCTGGCAAAGGGTGGCTGTGGGTGCCTGCTCAGCCCAGCCAGAGCACCTGCCTGCGCTGCCAGGACCTTCCTGGTGGAAATAAAACCACTCCCCATGGGTTGGGGGTGGATTGGTGCTGGCAAGGCTGTGGCACGGTTCTGGGAAGGGAGCCTGGCCCCAGGCGTTGCGACATAGATGAGTTTTTTGTATTCCAAAACAAGGGCTGATAATGGAGGCAGCGGGGCCGGAGCCGCGGGAGGCTGCTAAGCTAAATGAGACAGGAAGAGCGTAATTAAATTAGATACAGAGCAGCACGAAGACATCTGAGTACACGTACGGGCCTGGCTGAGAAGCTATTGCATAACCCTGGGAAGAGCTGTGCAATATGAAATATCTCACCCAGTGCAGCCTGTGCTGGCCAGCTGCTGTCCCTGGACAGCCCCATCGGAGGGGACAGGCAGAAAAGCTGCTCCAGGAGCAGAGGGGTCAGCTCTGGTGGCTTGTGCCGGGGCCTGGTGACTGTGGCACGGTGGGCACAGGGTCTGTCCCAGCCTTGGTGAGGAGGATTTTGCTGGAACAGCCCAATCCTGCTGCTGTGCCGGGGCTCAGACCTGCACACGTGGATCTGGCACTGCCCCGTGTCCCAGAGCCACGCTCTGCATCAAACACCCCGGTGAGTGGCATTTCCTGGGGCTTCGTGCCCCTTCTGGCTGAGCTGCCCTGGTGCCCAAAAAGACACAGCCTTTGGCTGACTCCTGCCCTCCCCTGGGCTTGTACAGGGCCCTCTCTCACCATGGGCAGTTCCTCACCTCTGCTTCGCTGTCAGCTTGGCCTCACCTGAGCCCAGAGCTTCAAAAGCTGCCACAGGGACAAGGTGAAACCACACACACACACTTGTCCAATGCACTTTATTTCCTGGCAGAAAGCAGCAGGGAAACAGGGCCTGAAGCAAAGAGTGGGGTCAGCAGGCTGTAATCTGGAGGCAGAGATGTGCAGAGTTTCTCTGCTCTGGCTCACACGCCCCATGCTCCTCGCCAGTTGCTGTTGCTGCCATCCCAGCTGTGTTTTTGCCATAGTTACATTTGCCTGGCTGCTTCGAGCAGCACGTGGCTCCCAGCACAGTGGCTGTGCCAGGCACCATGGAGCTGCAGCCAGAAATCATCTGTCCCGTGTGCCTGCAACACGTGCCCAGGCTCCTGGAGGTTTTCCTCTTGGCAGGACCTGCTCAGACCATGCCTCAAACACCTGGGAGAGTTACCAGAGCATCCTGTGGCTTTGCAGATCTGTGGGTGGGAGGATGGGCTGCAGTTCTAGAGGGGAAGGGACAGAGGTGAACATTTCCACAGCATTTGTATGGAAAAACCAGGGAGGAGATGGGGATGTACATGATGAGAAGGGGCATTGCCACCCTAAACCCTCTGGCCACCTGCTGCAGCTGGCAGGTGAGTGCCAACCTGCTTTAGCGTGATCTCCAGGTCTCTTTTCCAACCCTGACCATTCAGTGACTCTGTGGAACAGCTGAGTGTGAGTACCTGTGAGTACCTGTGAGTATCTGTGGGTACCTGTGGGTACCTGTGGGTACCAGGAGCTTGTGCCACTGCTGCTGTGACACCAGTGCTCCCAGTGTGGCACTGAACTGGGGTGGAGCACCAGGCTGGTGTGGCCAAGAACTTCCAAAACTGATACCCCACTCTGTGGGTGTGCACAGACGTTCCCAGCAGCTGTACAGGCAAAGGCAACCTCACAGCCCTCTCTCCTTTAGTCCTGCATTTCTTCCCTGGAACCCACAGCAAGGATCACAGCTCTAACCACGGTTTTGAGGCACAGAGAAGACGTGAATAAGAGCTTCATTTAGCTCCAGCCATTTATCTGTAGCTGAATATCTGCTAACCAAGAAGGCTTAAACTTGATTATTTGAGTGAAAAACCCCAGAGCCATCGGGAAAGAGTCTGCTCTTACACACAAGCTAAAAGTTTGTGTTCAGTCATTAGTCCTGATGCATCCATCCTGTCTGTCCATGAGCAAGACCATTCTGTGGCTTTTTGTAAGTGATGGGAGAAAGACAGGACTCTCCTTTACTGCTCAGTGGGGTTGAGGTGTCTCATGCTCCTCTCGAAGTCTCCCATCCAGATATCCTCATGCTCCTGCTCCCAAAGGCAGCTCAAGAGGAGCCTTTCTCCCTGGCCCAGGGCCGAGATGGCTTCGTGCTGCCACTCTCCTGGCTCAGTTCATCTCTCCTGGGAAAGATGCTCTGGCAAAGGGAAAGATGCTCTGGCAGTGCTGTGTGACAAATGCAGGCAGCCAAGAGTAGCAGAGAATCTGAGCTCTGGAAAAACGTCTGAGCTGGGAATAGCAGGGAGGAAGGGAGAGGATGAGGAGTGGCAGTGGCAGCTGTGGCCTTGTGCTTGGCTGGCCATGAGCAGGGGGGTTGAGGGTCATTCCCTTCCAGAGCTGCTGAGCTGGGGAATTGCAGGGAGAGCAGCTCTGGGATCCTGTGTGAACCTGACCTCACCACAGGTGAGATTCTCATGGACCTCTGGTTCTTGTAGCACCAGAACCTGGGGCCTGCTGGTGTGCACTTTGTCCTCATCTTTCTGTCTTGCTGGCTCAGTCCTTCCCCTCCAGTTTCCAACCTCTTTTAATCTCCTTTCAATTTCCAGGTCTCATCAGGATCCTCCATTACCAGATGCTTTCCCAGGTTTTGCTCTTTTTTATGTGCATCCCTTCCCTTCCCTTCTCTCACCACACACCCGGCAGGGAATTTGTGATGAAGAAGTGCAACTTCAGCGAGCACACGGGGCCAGACATTGTCCTTATATATTCCAGCTGTGAACTGGCAGTGCCATTAGGAGGGAAGTGGGAACATCACACCCTTCTGCTCCATCTGTATGGCATCGCCCCAGGAAGCACAAACGCTCCTGACCCTGCTGGGGGCTGGCACTCCCTGATAAACCTCTGGGGCAGAGCTGGAAGTGCGGGGATGTTTGGGAGCCCTCGGGCAGCGGGATGGAGCTGACGACTCCGGGCGAGCGCTGCAGCGTCTGTCCTGTCCCTGGCTCTCCCACCCGCCGGCGCTTAATCAGCAGGCTCCACACGTCGGTGGAAACGCGCCTGTTTTTTCCTGTTCCCGAGGAAGCGGCTATGACTGTGATGCTCAAGGACGAGCCCGGGCCTCCCACTCCCCCTCCCTTAGCAGCACACACAAACTTACCTAAGCCCTTATCTTCAGGGGCGCTGCCTGAGCAGCTTTTGGTTGGCTGGAGGCTGGAGCGATGCTGGGTCCCCCTCCCCGCTCTCCCGCCTCCCGCCCGATATAAAGCGCGGCTCGGCGCCGCTGTCGCAGCCGCCAGCACAGCACCGCGGGGCAGGTGGTGTCGCAGCCGCCTGTCGCACCCCGCTGCCACCCCCCGAGGAGCCCATGAGCTGCTGGATGCCTCGGTGCCCAGCTCTCAGCATGTGCCGGGGCGTAGCCGCGCTGCCCATCACTTGCCTGGAAAGGTAAGGCGCTTCTGGGAGGCAGAGGGTTCGCTGGAAAAGACGCACCTGGAGCAGCCCCTGCCGCTGCGGATGTGATGTTAGGGTAGAAAGTGGGGTGCACACCTGGAGGAAACACGCGGCCAAGTGATTCGTTGCGGCTGCATCCCTTCTGCTCCCCGGGAGGGTGAACAAGCGGAGGAGAGGAGGCTGGACAGGGCTGTACAAACACACCAGGGTTTCTCTGGCTCTGCCTCTGCACAACTTGCTCCGAGTTGACAGCAGCAGGAGTATTTTTGTCGACACGGCGCAACTGTTAAGTGACATGTTGCTCCTCCTGCAAAGCCCCACGCTGCCGGCTTGACATTTAAACCCTTCTTTTTGTACGGGCGCCTTGGGACGCCTGAAGGAGCCGCGGGCACGCAAATAGCAGCTGGGTCACACGCCGCCCCTGGGGCACCCTGGGGACAGACAGGAGCCGCTTCTCCTGCCCTGCTGCCGCAGACACCTCCCGGCAGGGAGGTCCTTTCTCGGCTCCTTCGCCGCGGAGCCGCGGGGACAGGCAGGAGCATCCCAGCCTCTGGCACAAGAGCAGCAGCGCTGCCTCCTAAAGGCATGGGGTACGTGGATGGCGCTGCCGCGGGGCGCTGCCCTCTGCACGGCCTGCTGACAGGCTCCTGGGGACCCAGGGGCACCCCAAAAAGAGGGCAGGGGAGCAGCAGCCTGGCAGCAGGGAGATGCTCTGCCGAGCGGAAAGAAGTCGCTGTGATTTTTCCAGCGGTTTGGGAGCAGCGGAGCGCTGCCGGCAGAGCGGGATGGGAAAAGGAGCCAGGTTAGCTCTGGGGGGGCTCCAGCTGGGCGCTCAGCAGCTGCTCTGTTACCTGCCCCGGAGGGAAGAGCTCGTCGTGCTTTATATTCCATGTGTCTCTGCCTAGGAAGCGAGCAGGAGAAAACAGTCCCCCAGGCTTAATGCGCTGCCGAGAGCGGTTGCCAGGGAGCTGCAAAAGCGAGTGGGGAGCATTTATTTCACACATCAGAGAGCAAAGAAGTGGCTGAAGCTGGGGAGTGAGGGCTGTCCCCCCCGAGCCCGTGGGCACAGTGGAGGGGGTGGCGGCAGCAGACTGATGGTCCAGAGATCCCATCAGTCCCTCCCTCCCTTCCAGAGCCAAGGATCTGAAGACCCGCTTGGGCATCCTGCTTCATAAACCCGAGCTGGGACACAAGACTGGGAGCTCCAGCAAGCTGCAGCTGGGCTCTAGGCACAGGTAAGCCAAGCACTGCTCAGCCCCGGGTGCAGCCCGGGCCGAGTCCCCATGGAGCAGCCTTTCCCGAAGGATGCTGCTGCCCATCTGCGCAGCACAGAGCACAGCTCCCCCTCCGCGTAGTCCCACCCAGGCGGGCCGGGGAGGCGGATCACTTCCCTGCTCCAGCGCGTATAAAATCCGACAGGGGAGCGGATGCTCTGGCATTAGGCACAGAGAGCAGGGCCTTGGCAAGAGGCAAGGAACCCACGGGGCTCCTGCACTTCCTGATGTCTCACACCAGTGGCTGGATCCCTGGGGAATGCAGGCAGCATTAAACACAGAACACTAAATATTGCTGCTGAAGGCAGGGGGTCTTCCTGCAGAGGAGGCTCTGCTGGGCGAGCAGAAAAGGATTCTTCTAGGCATTCCCCAGAGAACCTGCTGGACTTGTATCAGCAGAAACGGGCTTTTCTGAGCATCCCCTAGAGAGCCTCCCGGCCAGCAGCATGGAGATGAGGTCGGGTCAGCCATCAGGGAAGGGAAAAGAAAGGGAGGAGAGAGGAAAGAGAGCCCACAGGTAATGGATATTGGCCCTGGCTTTGGTCTCCTATTGATGGAGTGGCACGACTGAAGTGCTCCCATCCCTCACCGCTGGACAGCGAGCCTGACATCCTTCTTGTCTTTTCCAGAGACTCCTCCCAAGAGGTGCTGGAATGGAGGGAATCCTTTGACCAGCTCCTCAAGAGCAAAAGTGAGTAGCATCTTGTTTTCTTCTCTTGGTGAGAGTGTGTAGGACAAATGTAGTCACAGTGAGCTGTATGACTGAAGTCAGTGTACGATGAAATCTCACCTCCTCCTCAAATGAGGTGGTTTGGGATTTAGAAAGAGGTCCCTTTCCTGCCCACATCTGAGGCACAGGGCTCATTGCCTGCCCCACGAAGCTGTACCCTTCCCTCCTGGCTGGGTGATTTTGGAGGGGCTTAAGTGTTGTCTTGCTGCTGCCTTGGGACGGGAGCATTGTCACAGGCATCCCATGAGGAGCAGCCCGCCAGGGGAATGTGATGGTATTCCCAAAGCACCCCTTTCTCCACACCTGGGAGAAGGCAGTGTCTGCTCTCGGTGTCTGGTGCAAACAGTGATGCTGCCACCTCCCCTCAGGCTTGTTCAGACAACTGCATTGCTGCCCTCTGTTTGTCTGTCCTGTGCCTCCAGGGATGGCTCTTCCACAGGGAGAAGGAATTCAGCTGTTTTACTGAATAACTTTGCCCTTTTCCTACTCTGATATCAGCTGTGTGTCCCTGTGATGCACAGGGCTCCTGTGAGATGCTTTCTCCCTCCCCCTATGCAGGCAGCTCCTCCAGACCCAGAGATGCAACCTCTTTTTAGTCCTGGACATCATCCCCTCCTTACACTGGGCTCTGCACAATGGCGCCAAATTTTAATCCAAAAGTAGTTGTCTACCTTAAAAGCTCTTCCCTAGCCAGACAAAGTCTTTCCACAGTGCTAGTCTGGGGCCAAGTGTATTTTTTTTTTCCAGTGTTCCTCATGTGCTGTGGTGGCTAATGAGCATCTCTAGTTTTGTAACTTATTCCACCCTCCCAGCACAGCTTTGACATCCTTGCTGCAGTTACTCTCCCATCCTCAGCATCTCGTTCCCCCCAGATCTCAGCTGAGGAATCCAACCCAAGGCACTGCTGCTCGGCCCCTGCGGTGTTCCGATGCGTCAGCGCGCTCCTCCTTAGGTAGAATTAGCTCTTTTCCAAAGCTGTAAAGAAAATACTCTGAAGCCTCATTACAGAAAGGTCAGATAAATAAAACCAGGGGATTATTCGTCTGTGGGAAAGGATTTTATTGGAGTCTAGAGGGCAATTAGCAGTGTCTCAGAGGGTGGAATTTGCCCGGAAGGAAAGGAAATCTGAGGATGTCACGGTCTGAGCTCCCAGGGCAACGCTCACCAGGCAGTGTCTGCTGCTGGTCCTCTTCCTCCCTGCCTCCTGCCCCATTAACTGCTCTTCTCTCCCCTCCATAGGTGGGGTAAATGCATTCCACACCTTCCTGAAGACTGAATTCAGCGAGGAGAACCTCGACTTCTGGCTGGCATGTGAGGACTTCAAAAAGACCAGGTCAAAAACCAAGCTGGCCTCCAAAGCCAACAGGATCTTCGAGGAGTTTGTCCAAAGTGAGGCACCCAGGGAGGTGAGACCATTTTCTGTTGCATCAAATAGGGTGGGAAAGGAATCAAATATATCCTGGTGGGTTTTATTGGATCAGTGGGAAGATGTGCTCTTGCTCGTGAGAGCTTTAATTTCTAACATCGTGCGGTCCATCACGATCGGCTCGTTAATGTTGGAACAGAAATTGAGTCTAACCACGAAGGGATAGAAAGGTTTGTGAGCATCTTCACCCTCAACTGAAGATGGATTAAAAACAGTTTGTGTTTTCACATAGGAGAGGAGTTAACCCTCACCTGAAGACGGATTAAAAACAGTTTGTGTCCTCACATAGGAGACGAGTTAACGTTTGTGGGCGCTGCTGCCTTGCAGGTGAACATTGACCACGAAACCAGGGAGATCACCCGCAAGAACCTCTCGGGGGCCACCTCCGCCTGCTTCAACGAGGCTCAGGCCAAGACGCGCACGCTGATGGAGAAGGACTCCTACCCCCGCTTCCTGAAATCCGCCTCCTACCAGGACATGAGCCGGCAGGCCGCCAGCCGCGGCACCAGCAAGCGCTCGCACACCTGAGCCCAGCCGCGCTGCGCTCCGGGGGGACGAGCCAGGGGAGCAGGCACAGGGTGGGACGTGGTTTGAGGCCCGCGTGGAGGGGTTTCGGCCGAAGTGCTGGAATTTTCGCAGGATCCCCAGCACGTCGAGCGCTTCTCGCTCCGCACGGAGCGGCCGGAGCCGGAGCTCCTCCGTCCCCGGGGCAGCGGAGCGGGTGGGAGCCCGGAGCCTCCCCTTGCAGCTCGGCCGGGGACTGCGGGCACGGAAAGAAATCGGGTTTGAGCTGCGAGTGCGGCTGAAAGAGATGGGATTCCCCTGAGCATCCGCAAGCGAAGAGCTCCCACCTGCTCTCTGCCCGGCAGAATCAGCCACCGGCGGCGGGGCCAGCACAGGAGCCACTCCCGCTCGCAGGGAAGGGCCAGGATAAAAGCCCCGAGACTACGTGGCATTTTCAGCTGGAGAGACCCTGCCCCTGCCTTCTCCTGATCCCGAGATCCTCCAGCTGTGTCCTATGCATGCTCTGCATCGAATCTTTCTGCCTCCTTCCAGTGCAGTGACGTTTTTATCCCTCGCTTGAGCTCCACGACCTTCAGATTGCACCGAATCTTAGGTCACGTGCGTGACGTTTTATCCCTATTATTGTTATTTATTTTATCATCGTTATTATTATTATATCTATATTTATTAGAGGAGCACTGCTGAAAGCACACACGTGTATCCCTTGCTCTGAGGAGCTTGTAAATTAAATTATTTTAGCTGTTGTAGCACTTAGCATGCCTCCCACCTTTTCTATGTAATAATTTAAGAGGACTGGACAGATTTTTAGCACAATTGTGGAGCAAGGTACACCAGTAGCAGCAGGGAAAGCTGCTAGAGAGTTTGGAGGACCATGGATGGCAGTGCAAGGATGCTTTGCAGCCCATGTTGTTCCCTCTCTCCCCAAAAATATGTGGAAGGCACCTTAGCACACAGCAGCTTGTCCTAGGCAGGGAACAGAGAGGTCAAACAGGCACTTTGGTGAGTAACTCTATGGAAAACTTGATTTTCACACATAGGAGAGAAAACCCAGGGTTTTGCCTGGGTTTATAATTGGGTTTGGTGTTCCCCTGGATGGTGAAACCAGTCTGCAGGCACAGCACTTTACCAGAACCCTGTGGAGTGAGCGAAACCCGTCCTGTGAATTCAGTGACTCGGAGGGGTGGCAGGACACATCATCAGCCCAGACCTGGGGCAGCTCTTCAGAAAGTCCCTCTCAGCAGGAATTCTGGGGTCCTGGAAAGGTGTGGATCCCACTTGGCAGCAATGGTAGGTGGGTGGGTGAGTGATGTGGACCTTGCTGGGTCCTGGGCAATGTGCCACCAGCACTGCTCCCTGCTGAGGGCTGCTTTCCAGGGCTCTTTTTACCCCTAAAGACCAAACCTGGACATCCTTATCCCAGTGGCACTCACTCCTTGACCAGGGAACTCTCTTTTGCCCCCCTGTTTCAGCAACAGCCAGAGCACAGCATCCTTTGGGCTTTTCACAGCTGCTGGAGCAGAGCAAGGGACCAAAGACGAGTTTAGGGATGTTACTCTGAGTCCTCTTCCACCACCCCCATTCTTGTCCCACCTCCGAGGCTCTGGCTGTTGTCCTGGCTGTGTTTACAGGGAGATATCAGCTGCTTTCTTATTTATTATTTGTTTTTACAACTGGAACCACCTTTGCTGTGTTACTGAAGCGAGCGATGCACAATGGTCTGTTCTCATTACCGACGTAACATTGTCATGACAAAATAAAATGTAAAGAGCAAAATACCCTGACAGCATGGGCTGGGTCTTTATTTTCCTGGTTATGGACACACAATTAAATTTTACACTCTAATTCTGGATGCTTTGTGAAGCTGCTTGTGTTGGGTGACTTGGGGCATTCCCAGTTGCTTTAAAAGTGACAGTGTCGAGCAGAAAAGGGAGGGGGAAGACTTTGGAGGCATAAAGCTTTGTGGTAGTTGTTTTATCAAAGAAAACTGGATGGTTCATAGAAAGAATGAAAGCAAAAGTGAAGTTTTGAATAGCCAAGGTATTCAGTACTGCTTGTATTGCTCTTAATTTCTGAACCTTTACAGGACTGCAGTTCCCAATATCTGCTCAGTATTAGTAAAACCACAAATGTCTTAAAATTGAGAGGATGCAATTATTTTGCAGAAAAAACAAATCTGCTTTTGGGTCACTGACATAAATAATACTTGATTTTTGTCAGTAACACACCTGATGATTGAATTAATTGACAAGGGAGAAACTCTCAGGTATCAGAGGGGTTATTAAAAAACATCCTGTTCCTGTGCAGAGTGCACTGAGGTCTGAGCAGTTCCCTTGAATGAATCGACTCTGCTCCATCCCCACCTATCCAGAGGAAAGCAGGTTGAGCTTCCCCTCACCTTCCATTTCCTTTTAATTTGAGCATGGCCTTGTCTTACAAGCCAGGTGATTTGGGATCGTAGCAGTTGGCATCTCTGTCTCATCTTTGTCGGTGTCAGAGGGAAGAAATGAGCTGGAAAGTATCTAGGAAATATTTAAATTATTTGTCAGGAAAGAGAGCAGTAAAGCAGACTAGAAGCAGCCAGAGTAAAAACCAAAAGTTGTTGTTGCCTTTTTTTTTAAGTGCAGCTTCTGAATGAAAAATATGAATACTTTGTCTTGCACACCTTGAGGTTAATTTAAAACTGATTCTCCATTAAAAAAAAAAAAAAAATTAAACAGGAAAAAAAAAAAAAATTAAACAGGCCAACAACAACAACAACAAAATAGAGAAGTAATAAAAATATAGCATTAAAACCTTTTTGAGCTTTCTTTAGAAGGAAATGTGAGGCTGTGTCCATTCTTGTAGGCCCAAGCTGAGCCTCAGCCTCGGTGGCAGCTCTCAGACCCCACAGCTGATCCTGGACAATCCCATTTGCAGCCCAGTTTCCTCTGAGATGCTTCCCAGAGAGAAACCCCAGTCTCTAAAAGCCAGTCTTGCATCCAGCTGTGGCTGCTGCCAAAACCCAGTGGGAATACAACAAAACCTTAAAGCCTCAGAGGGGATTAAAAAAACCCCAAGCCACAAAACCACGTTTGAGAAAGAGGAGCCAGAGCTCCCCTCGGCCGGCTGCGGTCACTGCCAATAAACCCCGGCTGAAGTTTCCCAGGGACCAGGCTGCGAATTTGGAAGCAGCTGAAGGGATTTGAGCTCTGGGGAGCCACCGTGGGGCTGGCACTGCCCTGCCCCCCAGGCTGTGAACACCAACTTGCTCCTGGGCCAGGTTTCCATGAGCCAGGATGGGGTAGGGAGGGGGTGTGGATTTATTTGGTGGAAAAAAAGCCATTTCCCCATGCTCTGGGAGCTGGAGCATTCCCAGCAACAGCTCAGGTGCTCCTGCAGCCAGGAGATCCCTGCTCCAGTGGGACCAGGCGGCTTTGGGGTGCTCTTAATACATGGACATGGATGCAGGAGTGCACTAAGACAAGGATTTAGGCAGGTGGATGTGAAGATATTTAAGAGTAGGTATTCTGAGCTTTCATTTTCCATTGATACACACACGTGACAACAACATGCGTGTACATCTGTGATTTATTTCTCTTTGTAAAGAAAGGCCGTGTAGGAATGCTGTAAAACGTTACCTGGGTATGTTTTTGGAGGAAGCTCAGCAGCAGAGAGGATGCACTGAGCCATTTCAAACCTGCTCTGCAGCGCCCTGGCAGCCCCGGGCCAGAAGGCAGGGAGGGAGCAGCTGCACGGCATCGCTCTGAGCTTCCACTCCAAGGCCTTTGCCTGAACGAGGTGCCAGAACTCACAGCTCATGTGCTCACCCTCCCCTCAGCAGGCAGCTGAATGCCAAGGGTGCCAATCCACTCCAGCTGTGCACAAGGATTGGTACCCTGGGCTGCCTCGGGAGCTGAGGAACAATGAGAGGTGATGTTCATGCTGCTGCTGCTGCTGAGGAGCCAAGGGCAGTGCTGGGGTCTGCAGCCCTCCTGCCTCCACTGATGCCTCAGGTTATAGCTTTTCTATTTTTCAGATTCTGTGCTGCTTTAGTGTGTAGTTCTGAGCTTCATATTATGGGATGGTGAGCTCTGTGCACAGAGCAGGGAGACAAAACAATTCCTTCTCTAGCTGAGGAACAAGGACAAATGATCCAAACCTCAGGCCCAAGAGCACAAACCACGTGGACTGGAGAGAGAAAACAAGAAGGATGGAACTGGATGGGCTAAAGCTGGAACTGGACAATGAACTCCAAGATGCAAATGGGGCAGAACTGATCAAAGTGCCAGAGCCCATGACAGTTCCATTTTGTGCCCATTTTGGTTCATCTTGGGTGCAGCCCTGGCTGGGCTCTTGTGCTGCCCAAGGTGGATCTTTCTTTTTGAGGCCTCCTAATAAATCCCTGTTTATTCTTTAACTCTGTCTAGTGTCTGTTCTAGGTCAGCCTTCTCAAGGCATCACCGCAGGGCTCGGCTGGCTGTGCTGGATGGGAGCTCAGACATGGTGCAGCCACAGCCTAGGGTGAGCATGGGGATGAGAAACAGCTGGGAGAAATCCACCTGGAGATCCACCTGCTCTCCTTGGGAAAGGCATCTAAGCTCAGGTGCTCAGCCTTGCTCCCCTTGTCTGACCTGTTTTGGCTGCTCTGGGCTGTTTGAAATGGATCTGCCCTGCTCTCTTTGCCCGGGGACTGGGATGTGCTGCCTTGCTTGATGAGGTCCCTGCCTCACCTCTCCTTCCTTGCTGGCAAAAATTTCTTTTTTGGTGGTGATGAGGATTGAGCAGCAGTTTAAAAAACTAGAAAATGAAGTTTAAAAAATGTAAAAATACTCCAGAAAAGGCATCAGTGTGGGGGATGTGGTTCAGTGCTGGACTTGGCAGTGAGGGATGATGGTTGGAGTCAGTGATCTTGGAGGTCAAACTCAGTGATCTTGGAAGTCTTTTCAAACCTAAAAGGTTCTGTGAGAAGTGGTTGATGCTCCTCCTTGGGCAGCATCACCTGCCATCCTTCTGTGGACTATTTTCCAGGGTTGTGTTCCAGCACTGAAAATCACATCAGCATGGCCAAGCACATAAACCCTGGGATATTCCCACTTGGAAATATAATAAGAAAGCACGTGAAGGGAACATGAAGGAAAAACCTCATCCTACTATTCATAGCTCCTTTACAAAATGATTTTGCCCTTGGCAGGCAGTTTTTGTTGCCACATTTTGCTTCGTATTTATTTGTGGCTGCTGGGAGGACAAGGATTCTCAGGAGATGTCATCTCAGGGGAAGTGATGCAAAAATGGGTGTAAATCCATCAGAATGGAGGAAAAGGGAGGTTGGCCTAGCTGTGCCCTTGATTTCCCTGCTGTCTGTGTCTCAGCAGCTCATCTCCCGAGCCCCTGGGTGTGTGGGGGCAAATAATGACTCTGCAGATGTACAAATACAGCAGGAACTCCATAACCCAGAGACTACAGAATGATGGTAGAGAGGAGCTCTGTTACTCCCATGCTTCAGAAAACCTTTGAGACCCTTTCATTCCCTGGAAACTGCCTGTTGCAGGGACTCAGAGTTTAAACTTAAGGCTCTGTGAAAAACCACTTGGATGAGGAAAGCACTGCCAGCAAACCCTTCTTTGCTGGGATGCAGGCACAGGACACTCCTGCCACAGCCCTGTTGCTTGCAAACCCCTCGTTCCCACCACTGCAGGGTTTGGGTTCCCACCATCCTGGGGATTTTCATCTTCCCCCATAAGGTAATAAATGACTTTAATTAAACCAGCAAGCAGAAGAAGGCTCTTGTACTTGGGTGGGTGGGCAATGTGGTGTTATACTGGGGTTTTTTTTAATGTCTTTTGGCTTTTTTTGGATGTCTTTGCTGGCTTTGAAGCTGAGATTGCCCTTGCTCTGGTTGTCTGTTTTGCAGCCTGCAAATGGGTATTTGAACACCAGCAGCTGCAGCCACAGCCCTGGTGAAACTGGGAGATATTCTTCCTGTGAATTAAAACGAGATCCAGACAGCTGTGAGGCAGATTGGAGATTGTGAAAACTCAGGAGCAATCTCTGTCCCTTTGGGGCTGTGTCATGGTCTCCTGTGGCAGCACAAACCCTGCAGAATTCCATGCAGAGACCGTGGGATGTTCCCAGAGCCCGTGGATGCTGTGGGAAGCAGGATGCCCAACAGCACAATGAGGTACAGGGATGTGACTCTGCAGAGGCAGAGTTTAGTGAAAGCTGGCTTGGAGATGTGAGCCAGCAGTGCAGGCATCCATAAATATTGGGATATCCATGGAAAACATGTGCAGGGCTGCATCCACCCAGCCCTTTAAGGGCTTTTTCATGCCCTTGTGCATGTCTCCGTGCCTATATGCAGATTCCCAGTTTGTGCACGTGCCCAGGCACCACAGAAAGTCAGGGATGATTTCACTGACACAATTCCAGCCCCGTTTCAGGTGTGAGCTGAATCCTGCAGCTGGCACAGTCCAGTGGAGGTGGCTGGAGGAATTGCACAGGCTCTGCTGAGCTCATCTCACGTCACAGGGCAGTGAAGGAAACTGGGTGGGGCATCACAGCCTGGGCTCCTTTCTGTATTTCCTACAGAGCTTTCCAGGCAGATAAGGAAGGCCTGGAGGAGCAGGCTGGCTGTTTACACAGAGCTGGCCGAGCATGAGGAACCCACAGATCTGCAGCTCAGCCATCCCCTGGGTGTAATTTAGCAGCATTTAGTCCCCTCACGTGGATGGATTTGCCAAAAGGTAAGGAAAAGCTTAAAATGAAACCCCAAATGTTCCCCAGTGCACGGCCCTGATGCATTCAGTGCCCCCAGGCCTTCAGCTCCTGCACCACTGCTGAGCAGATGTTTCTAAACAGGGTCTGGGTGTATGGGGAGAACACTTTGCTCACGACTGCTCTGCTGCCTGCTGAGAAAAGGCTGCCAGAACCTCCCCCAGAACCACGGCATCCCTCTGCAAGTGGATAAAACCCTCCTGCCTGCCAGGGGCCAGGACATATCTGGGGACCCTTGCTGGCTGTGTTGTTGTGGGTGGCAGCAGGCAGGGCTGGGTGACACACTGGGACGTGGTCAAAAGTCAGTGGGGTCAAAAGTCAGTGGGGCGGGGATAGAAATATCTAAACATTTCCTGGAGTGCAGATCTTGTGACTGCTGCTGAGAGGAGGAAGAGGAAGGTGCTCAGCCCCTCTCTTCCCCCTCCCCAGGGTTCTGCCACCCTGACAGGGGTGAGGAACTTGAGCCCCACCGTGCCCAGGGGATGCTGTGCTGCTTTTCTAGCCAGGGAAGTAACTTTATTTATTTTTTTTTTCTGTGTGCCAAAAGATATAGAAATTAATACAAGGAAATAAAATGTAGCTAAATCAATAAAACACTGTGTTTATTTCCTGTTGGGCAGGGAAATAAACCATCCAAAACCAAATCTTTGGCTTTCCTGAGGGTAAATACATGTAAATCTATACTTTGCTTTTATACCTTAAGACTTCTCTATCCCTTTCCTGGTTTGCTTAGGTAATTTATTTCCGGTTCAGCTTGTCAGGCAGTAGTTCCTGAAAGTGCTGATCAGAAAATGGGTACTGGAGCCCCTCTTTTTCTAGATACCAGATAGATAAAGGGAAATTAAGTCCTACCTGATCGGTCTCCTAACGTGGTGAAAAGCTTAGGAGAGGCTTCCTGTCAGGTAGGGTCTCCTCATGGCCGGTAGAAGCAGGAGGGATTAAGGTTGGCTTTCCTTTTTTTACTCCAGGTGTTGGCTCAGGGAAAGTCAGGACTGTGTGTGGTTGCCATCCAAAACTGAAGGGAATGCCCATCTCCACCTGACACCATGGCTGGGGGATGGCTTATCAGGTAACCTGTGACGAGTCTGAGGTGACAGCAAAAAGCAGCAGGGACCCCTCCCTGGGCTGTGAGAGGGGCTGGGGCCAGGTAAGGAAACAAGGAGTCCCTGAGTGCTAGAGCTGTGCTTCTCTCCAGGCCTTGGCACTGCTGTCCTCAGCTGCCCCTCACACAGGACATGGGGTGTAAATGGTGAAGTTTCACAGGCTAATGGAAGTGTTTTCTATTCATTAATCAGGTGAAGACCACAGCGCCCTTCAAAGTGCTCCTAATGTGTTTCATCAGCCACGCCCCACACATCCCCGAAGGCACTGAGCACTGCACCTCTCCCATCCTTCTGTGGACCCCTGGGTCGTGGTGGTGAACCCAGAGCCCTCCCTGTGACCACCATGGAGCTGCCAGCTCACAACCAGAAGAAGGTCTCCACCCCTCCCAGAAGGAAGGCAGCAGAAGTCCTCAGCTCCGAGTTAAATGCTGCTGTGAAGAACAGGGATAAAGAGGCTGTGCTGGAGCTGCTGGAGCAAGGGGCAGATGTGAATTCCAAGGTGGAAAGTGGCTGGACACCCCTGCAGACCGCAGCGCAAACCGGTGAGGAGGACCTGGTCCGGCTCCTGCTGGACAGGGGAGCTTCTCTGCATGCCAGGAAGGACAATGGTGGCAGTGCATTTATTGAGGCAGGGGCAGCAGGGGACGTGGGGGTCCTGGAGCTCCTCCTGGAGCGTGGGGCAGACATTAACGAGCAGGACATCAATGGCTTCACAGCTTTCATGGAGGCTGCATGGTATGGGAAGGAGGAAGCCTTGAGGTTCCTGTACAGCAGAGGAGCAAAGGTGAATTCCAGGAGGCAGACCAGCGAGGAGAAAGCCAAGCTGCACAAAGGAGGTGCCACAGCGCTGATGGACGCTTGCAGGGAGCGCCACTTCTCAGCTGTGCAAATCCTGGTCCGGGAGATGGGGGCTGATGTGAACATCTGTGACAACAGAGACAGGAACGCCTTGATCCACGCCCTAAAGAAGGGCTCGGGCAGAAAAAAGAATGAGTCACCTGTGCCCATAGTTTGTTTCCTGCTGGAGCACGGTGTGGATGTGAAGAGCAAAGATGAATGTGGGAAAACTGCCCTCATCCTGGCTGTTGAAATGGAGAGCCCAGAGCTGGTGACAGCTTTGTTGGAGAAGGATGAGATAGATATTGATGACACGGATGAGGAGGGCAACACAGCCCTGATGGTGGCTGTGGAGAAAGGTGATTGCAGAATAGCAAAGCTGTTGTGTGAAAAGGGAGCAAGGACTGACCGTGGGAACCTGATTGCAGTCGCAAAGAGAAATCGTTCTCTCAGCATGGAAAACCTTCTCCGTGAGCACAAGGCCACGTTTGTTCCAGAGACCCCCAGAACGTGGGAGCCAAGCAGCCAGCGCTGGAGGGACCAGCTGAAAAAACTTGATCAAATGTATCGCCCCATGATTGGCAAACTGAAAACATTTCCGTACATCCAGCAGAAAATTCAGGATGGCATCTACCTCGGGCTCCACGGAGGGACAGAGGTGGCAGTGAGAATAACCCGCAGTGCAGAGGGTGACAAAGAGAAAGAGTTCCTTGAAAAATGTTCTCACTGCAAACATCTACTGAAGCTCTTCCAGTCTGAGAAGGAAAAAGGCTGTATGTACTTGTGCTTCCCACTGTGGGAGGAAAACCTCCAGGAGCATCTGCAGGACCCTGAAGGCCAAAAGGATTACAAAGCTGCTCTGAAGATGATCTTTCAGGCACTGAGGGAGCTGCACTCCCTCGGATTTGCTCACCAGGATCTACAGCCCGGGAACTTCGTAATAGGTTAAGTTTTGCTTTCTTTATGCTTTTGTTTTGCTGAAGATTAGAGAAGGAGGTACCTCACAGATGTCTGTAAAAGTAGAGATGTCTTTGTGCTGAATGGGGTGGTTTTAGATCTCCTCTTTAAATAAGTACAGGTATGTTCATAGAGAGAATAAGCTTACACATCTCATTAGCTCTGCTCGCCTCTCCAAGGCTCTGCAGGCAGATCAACCCACCACAGATGCCTTCAGAGAACTGATTTTTAAAGAAGGGGCCATCCAGAAGTAAGTGATGGACCGTATGAAGGTTTACCACCTTTATTTGTTAACAATTTCTCTTATTTCCCCAGATTTAGGTGGCAAAATTTACTTGGCGGACTTTGGTAATAAAAGAAGGTCGATTGAAGGCCAAGAAGAACTTGTAAAGTCAGATTTACAGGCAAGTTCTCTGTGAACCAACCTATGGTTTAATATTTTGGGTGCTCTGTAGCTGTGGGTCCTAGGGAAAGGCTTTTTGCATCCCCAACTGGAAAGTGGCTTGGTTTGTGGGAAAGCCTGCATAGTGATAAACGTTGCACAAGAGTGATGTTGATTTGGATGCCCATCTCCTCTGTCCTTGTGCACACAGCTTCAAGGTTTGTGTTGGGTGTGTATTTTACCCTTCTGGGTCCCTGCAGGGCTTGGGATACGAGTTCATTTCCATGGGTTGGAGGCTGGTGCCTGTGGCATGGGAGCAGTGACGTCTCTTTGCAGGCCCTGGGCAGGCTCGTGCTCTACATTTTAACAGGGGGGAGGAAACCCCTCCAGCAAGTTGGAATCAAGGATTTGGCTCCCAATTCCCCAGATTACACAGAGGCTCTGGACCTTGTACAAAGCCTGTCCTCTCCTGATGAACGCGGCTTGGAAGGGTTGAGCAAGCATCCCTATTTCTGGAGCATTCAGAGGTAAGTCCTGGGAGTACAAAGGAGGTGGAATTTTGCTGTGGGAATTGCCTGTAGTGCTGGCAACAGTGACATCCCATTGCAGCTAATGAAACATCTCATCCCACAGCAGGTTCAACTTCCTGAAGACTGTATGGAATAAAATCAGATACGACCCAAACAAAAAAAGTATTTTTCAAGATCCTGATGTCCCTAAGAAAGCTTTTCCTTATCCACAGTGGACCAAAATGGTAATCCTCTTCAATTTGGATTGGTATCAGGTTTGAGCTAGATATTCAGGCTGAAGATTTTCCGAGTGTTTCATGGGCTCTGTTGAATAATGGAACTGGAAAAAGTAGCCCCCCACAAAAGACTGGAAAAAACTATTCAGTTGAAGGCACTAGTCAGAAGATGTTGATGCCAAAGGGAGCTCTGCTAACTGGGGTGATTGAAGGGGTTTGATCATTGTCAAATTGGCTGGCAAACCTCCAAAGCCTGTTGGTTTTTGTGGGGTGTGAAAGGCAGGGAATAATCTGTGTGCTTTCTTTCAGATTGACAAAGATATTTTACATACCATGGAAAATCCTAGGAATGCAAAACCTATCAAATACAGAAACCATGTCACCGAACTCCTGAGGCTCATGAGAAACATGGATGAACACAAAGATGAAGGGTATGTGTTCTCATCCTTGCCCCTGCCATGGGTGCATAGAATCCAAGAATATCCTGAGCTGGAGAGGACCCACAAGGATCACCAAGTCCTGTCTTTGCCCAGGACAAGCCCAAGAATCCCCACCATGTCCCTGAGAGATCTGTCCCAGATGAAAGTGAAAGGCAGATGGAGGTGCTGGAGGAATAGCCAAAAAAAAAAAAAAAAAAAAAAAAAAAAAAAAAAAAAAAGAAAAAAAAAAGATAGAGGAACAGAAAAATTGCAGCTCTAGGGTTTCAAGGAAACCTCTCCATGTTATCAGCAAGCCTCTCAGGAATGGCTTTTTCTCTGCAAGGGCATCCTAGAATATTGACCCCTTGGATAAGCTTTAAAAATCCTGTTTGCTTTTGTTCTCTTTCAGGATTAGCAACAAAATAGGAGACTATGCTGAGTATTTCCTGGAGGTTTTTCCAGAATTTACCATCTATGTGTACAACAGTTTACGCCAGAACCCCAGGTGCAGTCACCTCGCAGACTTCCAGGACCCTTCTCTGTAGGATGCCACTGCCTCCTGTCCCATCTCCTGTCTGATCCCACCATCACTCTTTTTATTTCTTATTTATTCACCTGCAAAAGAGCTGAAGATGTGGGTAAGGAGATGGGATAAAGCAGGGACAGAGTATGGAGGACTGAAATTAGGAAAGATTCCAAACAGTTTGGTGTAACAACCACGAGCTTTGGATGCTCTGATTTGTACTGTGATTATACATTGCTAATGGAAATGTTTCTGTGGTTTTTGGTGCAGTGTGCTTTTTTTGGTTTTTTTTTTCCTTCAATCTGGGATTGTTATTCTTTCAATGACCCCATGGAGAAACAAAATAAACTTGACTAGAAAACTGACTGTAGTCTCCTTTAGGAATGAGGTTCCCTCATCCCCTCTGCTCAGGAAGAGCAGTTCTGCAGCACTGTCAAACCATCACCTGCATCAGTGGTCCTGCCTTGGAGCAAAGGTCCTTCTGAGGGTCCTGGGAACCTTTCAAATACATTATGGAAGTTTGACTACACAAGTGTTGGTGAGAAAATGCAACCTGGAGAACGCTGACTCCTCTTGTGCCAATATTTTTGGCTTTTTTGCCTTTCCTCCCTGCTCTTTATTTTTTTCTTGCCCACTGTGCCTTTCTCATGCCCAGAAGGCAGGAGGACACCCAAAGATGCGTGCTCAGGTCTCAGCAGTGGGGGGAGCAGAGGGCTATGGGGTGCCCTGTGCCACGGCAGCATTTCTGCTCCTGCATGAAGAGAAGAGAGGCCGTGGGCTGGGCTCCTCCAGCCTCCTGTGAAATGCTACATTTCTGGCTTTCTGTGACCTTTGCAACTTCTTCCATCACTCTGCTGTTCCACTGAAGGGCTGGGGCTGGACAGCCTCAAAAGGTATGCCCAAAACAGAGCAGTGATTAAACCCAGGGAGGCTGTGACTTATCCCTCTGGGAAGAATTTCCATGGACTGCTCCTGTGCCCTGTCCTGCTGTCAGAGAAGAAACCTGATCCACGCACACCCTCTGCAGAGCAGGTTGCTCCCGCAGCTTCCGCAGGGGAGGAAGGCGTGCAGGACTAGGAGCAACTGGGGAAAACACCAGGCTGCCTCTCCCAGGATGCAAAACTGGTGGGCAGTGCTGCAGCTGGGTGGTGTGGCAGGGTATGGAGGTGTCCTGGGGAGCTGGGGGCAGAACCAGCTGCCAGAGTCAGTGCTGTGGGATGTCCCAGCATCGGTGCCCAGCTGGGAGGAGCTGCCTGCCTGTGCCTCAGGCAGGTTTGCAGCCATGCCCAGAGGTGCCATTCGGCCCCACACGCTTCACTGCCCTGCTATCCTGCCTGCACTTGCTGTGCTTCTGCCTTTTGCCTCTGCTGGGCCCTCCAGGACAGCTGGCTCAGCCCAGTGTGATGGGATCAGGTGCTCCTGTCCTGGCTCTTGCATGCGGAGGATGTACGTGCTTGTGTGCGCAGGGATGCTCCCAGCTCACCGTGGCTCATCTGCTGCTCTGAAAAACAAACCCACAAAGCAGCCCACAGAAGCAGGCTGTCCTTAGGCTTTGGTTTTGCTGTACTGAGCTTCAGGCACATCTGTGAGGCCTTAGAGGGCCTGGGCTCAGCTGGGCTCACAAAGCTCACAAAACCACAGCAACGTTTTGGGACTGAAAGCTTTTGGGGTAAAATCAACTTCTAGCACAGCAGTCCTGAGAGTTGGTCACATCTCATGTTGTAGGAATGGTATCAGCTTCCCAAGCCCTTCAGTTAAATAAATGTTCTTGGGTTTGGGTATTTTTGATCCTCCAGTGGCAAAGTGTTGATAATCATAACTGATAAATATGAAATGTGTTATCATCTGCCTTAAAATGTACCTGGTGTTATTCCCAGGATGCATTCTTCTAGGATATGGGATTAAAAAGTGGTTAAAAATAGCTCAAAATGACAAAGCTGAGAGCTTGCCTCTGATAAACTGATAAAGGTTGTGGTCTTTTCTTCACGAGGTCCAAAGAATATTTGTGATTTCTGCAGCTTCCTATTGACTTGGCACAGTCATTTTGACTCAGTTTCACCTGGGGAAAATTAAGGCCCTTGCTATGATTTGGTTAGTGCTTTGTAAACACACACTGGCTTAAAAAAACCCCAAAAACAAACAAACAAACAAATAAATCTCCAAAACCTCACCAAAAAAAAAGCATGCTGAAGCCCCAGCCAGGCATGAGCTGATTTTTGCTGGAAAATCAGAAAGGCTTTGGCAAAACAGGCACCATCTCAGCACCCAGCTGGGTGAACCAAATGGGCTCTCCAAGCCTTGCCACCTTGCTAAACACAGGAAGTATTTAATTTGTGTGGAGAGGTGAGGAGCTGAGGTGCATTTCACAGATCCCTGTGAGGAAGGAGATTTGTGTGGTGTTTCAGCTGGAAACCCACGTCACATCACGTCCCTGCCGTGGCTGCAGAGCTGAGAGCTGCTGTGCTGTCACCAGGTAAGCTGGAGGATGCTGTGAGTTCCTTTATTTTTAGGTCTTATTGCTGAGTGCAAACGATTCCCTGTGTCCAGGCTGCTCAGCTTGCTTCGATCACAGCTGTGTGGGTGCTGTTTTGGGAGAGCTGCTCCAGGGAGGGCTGAGCTTCCCTTAGTTCCTGCAGGGAAGGGAGAGATGCTGCATCAGTGCCTGCTCTTGCTGAAGGCAGGGGGAGGGTGATCAGGGACCAGCACAGGGCTGTGAGTGCCTAGGGAGGAGTTCTGGGCATGGAGAGGGACCAGGGATGTTCCCAGGGAGGAGATCTTGGCATGGAGAGGGACCAGGGATGTTCCTAGGGAGGAGTTCTGGGCATGGAGAGGGACCAGGGATGTTGCCAGGGAGGAGTTCTGGGCATGGAGAGGGATCAGGGATGTTCCCAGGGAGGAGATCTTGGCACGGAGAGGGACCAGGGATGTTCCCAGGGAGGAGTTCTGGGCATGGAGAGGGATCAGGGATGCTCCCAGGGAGGAGTTCTGGGCATGGAGAGGGATCAGGGATGTTGCCAGGGAGGAATTCTGGGCAAGGAGAGGGATCAGGGATGAGTTCTGAACAAGGAGAGGGACCAGGAATGCTCCCAGGGAGGAGTCCTGGGCATGGAGAGGGATCAGGGATGCTCCCAGGGAGGAGTCCTGGGCATGGAGAGGGATCAGGGATGCTCCCAGGGAGGAGTCCTGGGCATGGAGAGGGATCAGGGATGCTCCCAGGGAGGAGTTGTGGCCACGGAGAAGGATCAGGGATGCTTCCAGGGAGGAGATCTTGGCATGGANAGAAGATCTGAGCATGGAGAGGGACCAGGGATGCTCCCAGGGAGGAGTCCTGGGCATGGAGACGTGCAGCAGCTGGGAGTTTTCTGTGACTGTTACTGTACCAGCATTCTGCACAAACCCTTGTGATTTAAGGGGAGCCCCAGGATGTGCTGGTGGGGTCTGGAGGGGGTGAGCACCTCTGGGACCACCTACCCCAGACTCGCTGAGCGAGGGCCTCTTCTCCCCGCTGGGATCTGCATCTGAGGGAAACAGCAGCACAAAGTTCCCTCCAGGCTGCTGCAGGCAGCCCCCTAGCCCAGCTCCCATCCCCACAGCCCTCAGGGGCAGGAGGGCTCCCTTCAGAGCTGGCTCACCCTTTTGCTCCTCTGGAGGCTCAATTGTCTTCTGGGGCCGTGGCAGCAGGAGCTCGAGGCCCTCTGACAGCGTGAAGAGAAGGACGGCCCTTTTACCTGGTGAGGGAAGAGACGTGGGGTGCTCTGATGGCAAATGAGGGAGGACAGCAGTGGTGTCCCCCTCAAATCATCTGGGGCTTGCCCAGAGCACAGGGAAGGATGGCTGAGCAAGGACTTGAGATGTCCTTACGGCAAAACAGTTTGGGGGCTGCAGGGTGGGGGTGACACGTCCCACCCTGGCTCTGTGGCAAGGCTGGGCGGCAGAAATGGGAGATGGCAAGGTGTGCCAGGCTTTGTGCCAGCCTGGGCAGCTTGTCCCGGGAGTCTCTCCGTGCTGGTGGCCATGCCCTGGGGTCGGGCAGTGCAGCGACAGTGCCACAGTGACGCCTGGTGATGGCAGAAGGGTCCCTGCCTGCCGCACCCAGCCCTGCTCAAACCGCGTCTGCACATCCCTCAGAATAGGGGAATGCACATCCCTCAGAATAGGGGAATGCACATCCCTCAGAATAGGGGAATGCACATCCCTCAAAACAGGGGAATGCACATCCCTCAGAATAGGGGAATGCACATCCCTCAGAATAGGGGAATGCACATCCCTCAAAACAGGGGAATGCACATCCCTCAAAATAGGGGAATGCACATCCTTCAAAATAGGGGAATGCACATCCCTCAAAATAGGGGAAGAGCACAGCACAGGGGAGAGGAGGTTTTCTCTGCATTTAGAGCTGTTTTCCCCAGCAATTTCAGTGCTTTTTAAAAGACAACAAAACCAATTTTTTTTTTTCGACAGCTCAAAAACAAATTTTTACCTAAAGGTTAGAAAAGCAAGACCCTTAGAAAAAGGTCATTGGTGAAATGATAAAGTGCAGAAAAATGTCTCGGGAGCTGGTGTGGACATCAGCACAGTCAGAAACAGCAGCTATTTTGGGTCACACATCTTGTCCCCCACATGCCAGGCAAGCTGAGGGATTTTTTTTTTCTGCCTGGTTCCTGTTACTCATCCCTGTGAGATGCAGCAAGGAGCAGTGGCTTGGGGAGTGTTGTCCCAGGGACAGTCCCTGTGGGATTAATGTCCATTCTGGAGAGATCACAGCCTTTTCCACGTGTTCAGAGCAGCTCCCAGTGCAGTCACTCTCTGTGGCTGTAGTTAAACAGGGGCTGTGCTGCTTGGGACTGTCCTGACCCTTTCAGCAGTTTGCACTGATTTAAACACATTTGAATAATTTGTGTTGGAAGGGACCTTTCAAGGCCATCTAGTGCACCCCCCAACACCTTCCACTAGACCAGGTTGCTCAGAGCCCCATCCAACCTGATCCTGAATATTTCTAGGGATGGGGCTGCCACAGCTTCTCTGGGCAACCTCTACCAGTGTTTTACCACCCTCTAGTGTAAAAAACTACTTCCTATCTCTAATCTGAATCGGTTTAAATGTCATTCTCTCTGCTCCCTGACGACCCTGGCAAACACTGTCCTTGTCCTGGATAACACAGCCAGTAGCTCCAGTGTAACACAAGGCTTCTGGCTTATCACTAGCTTGGAATACCTGTGTGATACATGAGGTTTTCTGGGTTTTTTTGTGGGTTGTTTGTTTGTTTGTTTTTACTTTTATGACTTTTGCATTAAAACAACTACATTTGAGAGGGTCCTGGAAGAGCAGTGAGGCTCTGTAACAAGGTGGAGACCCAAGCTGAAGACTGGATGTCGTCCATGGGAATAGCCAAGGTGTGAGGTAGTTTGAGCTACGGACATGGCTTGGCATTCCTGGAGCACAGGGCTCTGTCACCTCAGCCCTGCTGTGGAGCAGCAGCTCAAGCACCTGCCTGGAGGCATCCAAATCCTCGAACTCTGCTGCTTTTTAGCCAGAACTTGACAGTGATAAATGACAGGGAGCAGAACAGCAGCTTGCTGACGCCCACTCATCCGTCAAAGCAAGATTAGTAGTGCCTATTTTGGTTTTCCCTTTAATCAAAAATCAATTAGACAATTTCCAAATGAATATTCAGCCAAGGAGAGGGCTGTCAGGCAGACTGACAGCGCTCAGCATCACTTAGTGTTTTTCAGTTTAGAGTTATTCAGTGTATCGAAACCAAACAACAGGATGAGGAAGAAAAAACATCTCTTTCCCTGGAGATGTCACCTCAAACCCCGATGGAGCTTATTCTCCATTCCAGATATTCAAAGCACCCTCCATGGAATGGCAGTGTGCCTGGTGTTTGCTGCACAGTTCTTCTCTTTTTCCTGCTCCCATTTGACTTGCAGCCTGAAAGATTGGGGGGTTTTATTTCTGTTTCAGGGGGTGTGCCTGAGTATTTTTAACATGGTTATTGAAATAAATAGGAATTATGCAACAGCTCTTTGCTTGGGCAGTCTCTGTGCTCACTTCCCTATTCACCAAAGAAAATTACTAAAATCCCACTGGACAGTTTTGACTGATTTTGACAGGAAAAAATGCATTCCATTTTCCCAGCAGGCCTGTACCACATACACCCTCAAAGCCATGTGAAGGAAGGGGTCTTTTCAGGGGAACCTAAAAGATGTCAGGTCTGGGTGTTTCTGCTCTGGAATAACAAACCTGGAGCGTAACGTGTAGTGGAGGGAACGGCCACCAGCTTCTTGGGACCGGAGGTCTTGGGTGCTTTGGAGGGGGTTTTTGCAGGAGGTGAAGAGGCTGGAACCTTGCCCTCCTTGTGGCCCTGGGAGCTCCTGCTCCCCTTGGGCTCCTGAGAGCTCCTCTCCTCCTGTTGGACTCGGGAGCTCCTGTCCCCCTTGGCAAGCTGGGAGCTCCTGTCCCCCTTGGTGAGCTGGGAGCTCCTGTCCCCCTTGGTGAGCTGGGAGCTCCTGTCCCCCTTGGTGAGCTGGGAGCTCCTGTCCCCCTTGGTGAGCTGGGAGCTCCTGTCCTCCTTGGTGAGCTGGGAGCTCCTGTCCTCCTTGGCTAGCTGGGAGCTCCTGTCCTCCTTGGCTAGCTGGGAGCTCCTGTCCTCCTCATGGATCTCAGAGCTCCTGACCTCCTGGCAGGCCTGAAAGCTCCTCATCACCTTCCAGGTGCAGAACCTGTGTGAGAAACACCGGGGACAGCAAAGCTCCCAGGAGACAATTCCAGCTGAGCTCCTGGGGAGTGTCTCATCTGCATTTTCAGCAGGGCAGAGGAACAAGTGGCTGGGGATAAAGGGTGGCATCCCCAGAGCCTCCTCCCCCTTGGGAGAGAGGGGATGGATAGGTACCTTCTCCAGAAGTACATCAGGATGGGGAAGAGGGTGACCTTGGCATTGTGGTAGATGGCCCGGGTCAGTGGCCGCTTCTTAGATGAAAGCCAGATTAAATCCCTGTCCTTCTCAGAGATGTTGACCTGGGCACAAAAGAGACCAAAGCACTTTGCAGCACTCCTGATGGGGCCAGGTTTCTCTCCCTGACCCCACCTCAGCAGTCTCTAAGCAGAGACCCAAATTCCATCCTGGCTGCTTGCCCCAGGCACAAGGGCAGGATCCTGTAGTTATAATATTTTATGAGTTTCTTGGGTGCAAGCTTGCTGAATTTTTCCTTCCATGGGAAAGCTGACTTCTAAGTGCAGAATTTGATAAATGTATCTTTGAGCTGTGTGTTTTCAAGGACAGGTGGTGTTTGGCTGCCCTGTTTCCCACATGGGGAATGGAAGCCTTTTATCGCTCAACCAATGGGATGGACAATTGTTATCTTTGAATTCTGAGCATTCTAGCAGTTTTTGTACTGAGCATGATGAAGAAAGTATGTTAGTTCTGTACCAGGGCAGATATAGTCCAAATTCCTTCTGATCAATGGAGTCATTTTAATAATTCATATAAGCCTTCTGGTATTGGAGTCAAAGAGTTCTGATTCACCACCTGGGTGCAACAATAGGATCCCACCTGGATTTCTGTGGGAAGCATTGTGCCCTCCAAAGGGAGATGGCAGAGCTACTGGGAGGAGATGGGGTGGGTGCAGTGGGAGGGAATGATGGTGACACTGGCCTCTGAGGAGTGAAAGGACTGGATTGGTGGTGTGCAGCACCATCCTGGTGCTTCAGGCCTGGCATTTCTCCAGCAGGTAATGCTGGAGAATCATCCCCATCTCTCCCATCCTTATCCACATGCTTGTTCTCAATTTATCAGGGCCTGGTGAGACTGGGAGGTTGCTCCCACCCCTCCCAGCCCATGTGGGAGCCCCAAGCTCCAGAGCATGCCCCAAGGCCCGCCAGCAGATCCAGACCCCCGCCTGCTCCTCTTTCCCCACCACTGTTCCCAGCAATGGCCTTGAGCAATGAGCAGGCAGCAGCCTCCAGCCTTCCTGGGCAGGTCCCAGGGTCTCACCCGCAGCTTGGGGGGGATATCAGAGTTCAGGAAAAGTTTGCTGATGATGTCAAGTTTCTTTTTGAGAAAGGCAATGTGCTTTTGTGACCGTATGTTTCGGCGTGCCACAGCTTGCTTGCAGTCAGCCAACCTGGAAAACCTGCAAAGGCACATGGGGTCCTGCTCTGAAACAAGTGCTGGTTAACTGCTGGCCTGGCCTGGACAGTCGTGTTCTTGCTGAATTCGGTATTTGCTTGCCCAGGAAAAGCAATCCTCAATGTGTGGAACAGTGACACGGGAGGTATGAGAAGCCACCGCCCTCTTCTGCCACCCTCGTGGTCACAGGATTCACCTGGGCAGGTGATGTTCCCCCTTTTTGGGAAAAGAGGAGGACTGAAAGCTGGGGATTTGCCTGATGTGGGGGTGTTGGCTGCAGGGCTGGTGCCCATCGGCCATGGAGTGGTTTTACAGGTTTGTTGGGAACATGGACAAAGTCAAGGGAGAAATGCCACCACAATGGGACATCCAGAATGGTGTAGCCAAATGCTGAATCACTTGGGACTACCAAACCAAAAGGATTTCAAACAGGAACCCTGAGCCATGGGATGACTGAAATGCAGGCTGGAATGGGGGCTCTGGAGGTGTCCATCAGAGGTGGGTTTGGGCCAGAGCCAAGGGAGGCTGGTGCCAAGGCCAAGTGGGATGGAGCTCTGAGCAAACTGCTCCAGAGGGACATGTCCTTGCCCACGAGATGACCCTTAAGGTCCCTTCCAACCCAAACCATTCTGGGATTCTGTAGTGGTACCCGAGCACCTGTGGGAGAAGAACTTACTTGTCCATCTCCAGGTAAAAGCGGAGGTCGTCGACGAGGAAGTTGACGACGATGAGCTGTTTGTCCAAAATGCGGCGTTTGATCAGCGTCACCTTCTGTGGCTGCGCTTTGCCCTTGCCCTTGCGGGGGCTCTTGCTCTTGGCGGGACTTTTGCTCTTCTTCTCCTTGACAGGCAAGTCTGAGGCAGGGGAAGAGAAGCTGTCTCCTGCTGCCCTGCACTGGGTTTGCTCCTTCACCTCACCTGTGCTGCCCTTACCTGCATGCAATTTGCTGAGGGCCTTTCTACCCCTGTGAGCTACACCTTCCCTCTAGCTTGGTGCTCTCCTCCATCCCTCCTCCTCTTGGCACCCACAGAGTGTTTATGTTCACTGTTTCCATAGGGAATGGCCTGTTGCTAAAGCCTGCTGGTCTCTCTAGCTGTTGGCCTCTGACAGAGCCCACAAGCAGATAATGAGTGAGGATGAAAGGGAAAAAAATCTCTTGTTTCCCCCATATACAAAATTCTCTTGATCTAAATAGGATTTCTGTGTGTTTAGTAGATTATTTTTCTAACTGCTTTTCCTGCCTCCTCTCAAACCTGTGTGTAAACTTTCTGTTTAGGTCAGTTCCCTGTTGCCCGGAAAACAATTTCTTTTCATTTATTTTTCTGACCTGTCTCACCTTAGCTCCATTTAGTGTTTCCTGTTTTGGGTTGTTTTTTGGTTTGTTTGTTTTTGTTTGTTTTTTTTTTTTTTGAGGCAGGGATGTAAACTTCTTATACAACATTGTTTGAGAGAGATACAACAGCATAACAGGGCACTAAGTCACGGTGGTGGGAGGTAAGGGACAGGTTTTCTCCTTTTTCTTCTCTACCTAAACCCAGGGGTGTCCTGGGGAGGGAGGGGAAGGGGTGGCAGGACACTGGACATACTTTCCCTCTCGTTTCTTCGCTCCTGACGGAGAAACTCCTCAAATTCTATACGGCGTGTGTGATTTACCATCTCCCTCTGGAACTTGCAGAAGCTCCTGACAAGCTCCCGGATGGCATCCCAGGCCCATTTCTGTGGAGACACGGCACAGGTGGCATCAGCCAGGGAGCTGCAGCACTGGGGCTGAGCCCTCCTGTTTGGACCCACCGCTGTGAGCTGGAGCAGCCTTGGCAGTGGGATTTGTGACCCAGCCATCGTCTTTGCTGTCCAGTATTTCTCCATTTCCCTGGTGTGAATCGCTCAGCCAGGCCTGACCAGGTGTGGTGAAGTCTGCACGGAGCAGGGCTCCAGAGCCTGTAGGAGGGAGCCTTTCCCTGCTGCCCTTCTGCAGCTCTCCATCTGACCCCCTCACCCCATTTGTGTGACATCTCTTGTCTCACAGCACCTCCTCTCTTTCTTGCCTGGCAAACATCCTCAGCCTGCCAGCACACAGGGTCTTTCCTCACCATGTTCAGTGTCTTGAGCTCCTCTGTCCCTTCCTCCACATTCTGATGACGCCTAGGCTTGGGCTGTTTGCTCCAGGGCAACAAACCCTCCTGCCCCTGCTGATCCTTTTGCTTCTGCTTCTGCTTCCTCTTCTTCTTCTGAGGGTGCTGTCCTTCATCCTCATCCTCCTCATCCTCCTCCTCAAAACTGCCAGATGGGAGAGCAGAGAGAGCATCAAGGGCAGCCAGGGCCATGAAGAGGGCACTGGTTTGATGGAAGGGGGGCTCAGGTGGGGAGCAGCTGGTAGGGGATAGCTCTGGGGTTGGGATCCCACTGGATTTCTGTTCCTGGAGGAGGTTGGACAATGGTAGAGGGCACTAGATACCCTCCCCTGGACTCTCTTCTTGCACGGGATAGCCTTGGGAGTGTCTGTCCTGCTTATCTGCAGCGTTTTCTCCTCCAGTCCAGCAGTCTGCAGGCCCAGAAGTGATTTGGTAGGTTTGGGATGAGGGCCTGGATGAAATATCAGTGCTGATGGGTCATAGAAAAATACATTTATAGCAGTTGCTGTCTGGTCCCTGGGTGTGGGATGGGTGTTGGGCAGGGTGCATTTGCATAACTGGGCTCAAGAAATCTGCTCAGCCCAGGTGCTCACCATAATTTTTCCATTTGCTTTGTATCCCAGTGTGAAGCTGCAAGGACTCATGGCTGGAGTATTCCCAGGAGGTGAGATGTGAGTCCAGAGATTGAAGTATGGCTACAGTGTGATTTTAAGTGATTTTTTTGGGAATCTAAGTGCTGCCCAGGTGGCATTCTGGGGGCTGACTGAGGATGACGTGCATGAGACGTGCCCAAGGTGTGAAGAGTAAATCTGAACTGGGAGTGGGAAGTTCTAATTTTTCTCCTTTCCCTGGAAATTCTGCAGTTTAGACAGGCCACCCTACATCTGAGAGGGCCAAATCACCAAACAGGGAGCAGTGGCACTTAGGGGGAGCACTGGGAAAAACCTGGAAGAGTGGAAGGAACAAAGCTCTGTGCTGTGAGGTGCCAGACCTGCGTTTTCTAGATGCCCTCTTCCTTGCAGCAGCATCAGCATTCTCTCTAGCAATCCTCTCAGATGCAGCAGCTGTGGGGACAGAAACAGGGCTGGCATCTTCCTCAGGTGACAGCCAGAGCCTGCAGACAGCTGGACCCTGGAGCCTCCACGTGGGATCTCTGTGGTGACTCTGGCTCAGGGGACACTGTGGGAGCTCTTCACCTCTTGTGGTTTGACCCCCTCAGCATCTGCTTCAGAGAAATCCCTCCCTGGCTGGATTAATGCCCCAGAGCACAGCCTGTGGTGGGTGGAAAGGCCTTTCCTTCTGAAGAAGTTCCACCAGATGAAGCAATGCCTGCAGGGAAGCCTCCTGCCTGCCAGCCTGGACTCACCCAGTGCTGCACTCATGAGCTGCAGCAGCTCCTCTTCCTTGCTTGGGCTACCCACAGCCAGCTCATCTGCTATCATCCTCTGGAATTCTGCATCAGAGAGAGGAGAGGCACAGATCCCATGTCCATTACTGTCGAGTTTTATCTTCTTTTTTCCAGGGTCAGGGCTGGGATTAAATGCATAAAACAGTATTTCTTGTTCGGACTCAGATGTTTATTAGTTCTTATCTATATTACAGTCTCACAAACCAAGAGTTCTACAGCACTTCACTCTATCAAACTAAAAATGGAGCCCTATCTCTCTCTCTACAAGGCCTTTTAAGGATAAACTGTCCAATTAAGACATGACACCTAAATTATTTTTACTTTTAACCAATAACCAACTACCCATGCCCTCAATGCAGACTTTTCTACCCAATCACACAAC
Organism: Dicaeum eximium; assembly: GCA_013396995.1. NCBI lineage: Eukaryota > Metazoa > Chordata > Aves > Passeriformes > Dicaeidae > Dicaeum > Dicaeum eximium. Next base: position 251,522 of record VWZP01008554.1, read on the forward strand.
ACCACCCAAACCCATGAAGAAGAAGGTGGAGAAGAAGGGCCAGCCTCTGCCTTAAAACTATCTTGCTTTATATATATATATATATTACTATATTCTAAAACCTTAAACTCTACGTTTTCCACCATGTGATATCACACCCTTCTATTAAAACTCCACACCCATAATCCCAGTTCTACCATTCAATTTTGGAAGCCTTCTCTACAGCCTCAGGTCAAATGCAGTGTTCTCTTGGGGGTCAGTGTCTGACAGCATAGAAAATCTAAAATTCTCAGCAGCCAGGGTTCCAACACATTACCTCTGGTTAAAACAGCCCTTCAGCACTGGCTCTGAGGGCTGGGTTTTGTTACCTTCCCTGTCCCTCTGTGTGTCCTGTTCCATGATCTACCCATGACACTGCATTTCTTGGGTAAAACTGAGGGCCCACAAGCTACAGGGGTGCTACAGGTGACTGCTGTCACCCTCAGAGCACCACAGGTGCCTAGAAACTTGGTGTCATTCCCAAAAGATTGCATGGCAGAACAAAGCTGAGGGGTTACATCAGTAGCACCAGCACGGCCAGTCCCAGCATCTTCAGGAGAAGGCCAAAATGTGGAGCTGAGGTGGCAGGAGCCACTGCTGGCTTTGGGCTTCAGTCACTTTGCTGCAGCCTTCATTTGATCTGGTGATCCAGGGATGTGGCATTTGGTGCCCCTGGTACTGGCAGGAGGGAATTTGGCCCTTAGGTCTCTGCCAAAGCTTTAATTACAAATGAAGGCCCCCAGACGCATTGTACCAACCCAGTCCATGATGTCCATCCCCTGTTTAGGGCCCTTGCTCACCACCAGAGTATAACACGTGCTTTGCTGGCTCCAGGCAAGGTGAGCCCAGCAGGAGTGCAGAGCCCCCTCTTACCAGCGCTGCCCAGGAGCAGCTCCATCTCTGCCCCGAGGGATCCCCCTTTCTGCAGGTCCCGAGCACCAAGGGATTGCCAGTGCTCGGAGGAGACCCCCTCCGTGCTCCTCGTGCCGTGCAGGATCTGGCTCAGCTCCAGGGACTGGTTCATCCTCTGGGACACGTGGAAATGCTCCCCTCTGCCAGCAGCCCGGCCTGGCACCTCGGCCATGGGGACATCCATGCCTGGAGCCTGCGGTGAGAAGGGGCAGGGGATGGCACAGAGCACCTTCCCCTCTCCAGCACTGTGCCCACCTGTTTTACTGTGCCTCAGACTACAAACCTGCCCAGTTCAGACCTCTGCTTGAGCTTTAAGCAGTCTGGAAGGAATCTATGTGAGCACAAAGCTCAGCTCAAGCTGGCTGGGAGGTACCGGGGACAGGCAGCCTCAGGTAGGCCAGACATGGCCTTGCAGCTTTCCTGAAGAGTTCAGCATTCCCCCAGGAGGGCTGGAACCAGCCCTGAAGGTGTCCCCAGCAGCCTGGTAGCCTTGTGTGATGCTTTGTTGGCCACTGTCACTGGGACTGGCTCCAGCTGGTGCCCTGGGAGTGCCTCCCTCATTCCCCCCAAAACCCTCCTGCAGGTTTTGCCTCTCCCCACAGACAAACAGCTTGCACAGCTCAGGGCTAGAGTGGCTGGTTTCTGGCTGAGAGCTGAGAGCAGGCACCTAAAATAACCCTGCTAAGCTGCCAGCAGTGCCCCTGACACCAGAGCAGGAGAGCCGGGAGGAGTTTGGCTCAGGGGATGGTGCCCACAGAGAGCACGGCCCTGACGCCTGCTGAAGTGCTAATTGCACTCCCAGACCAGCTCTGGCCTCAGAAGGGAGATCTCCTTGACAAGAGATGCTTAAAAACCTGGGCAGCTAATTAACTTCCCACTAAGAGCAGTTAAAGAGTCAGGGTCGGGAGCTGCCGGCTGACTTTTCCAAAATGATCAGCTCTCACTGGCTGAGACTCTGGGAGCCTCAGTCTTTGAGGACACCAAGCCCTGACAGCCTCTCCTTAACATAGTGACTATACATTTCATTTGGGAAAACATTTGAAGAACACCATCTGCAGGGAGAAAAATTGCCTGCATAGGTTGTGCAGGTACCAGTGCAGATGGGATGCTCAGGGGGTTCTGCCTGCAAGGAGGTTTCTGGGTGTAATGATGGAATTTGGGGAGGTATTATGGGATTTCTGATGCCAGGAGGAATAACGGTCTGGGAAGAGAGCTTGTGTGACTCTGATTTCTTGTATCATCCCTTTTGGTGGAAAAAAATATGTGGAAAACTTGAGGGTGGTTGAGTCATAGGCTAAAAGGCTGCATGGCCTCTTCCCCCCTGTGCTGGCCAGGCCCTGGTGCTGGGGCAGGGTCATCCCATGTGTATCACACACATGAGTCACATTAATAGCAGTAATAATTACACATTAATAGCGTGGGCAAGGAAAAAAGCCAGGGGGAGATCAATTCCCAGAAGTGCTGGGCTCACCCATGCTTACCCTAAAAGCCTGCAATTATGTTTTTCCCAGCTTTTAGGCAGGGTCACAGCTTGTCTCAGGGGAGCTCTTGCAGGTTGTGCCTGCAGTGCTGCCAGCTGAATGGGATGCTGTGCTGGAAGAGCCAAGGATCATGGCTCCAGGCAGGGAGCAGGGTAGGATCTGCTCTGTCACCCTGTGGCAGCACTGGCTGGGGATATCGTGGGATGCCAGACCACTGCAGCTAATGCTGGGCTTCTCCTCCATCCCTCCATCCCTCCCTCTCTCTCCAACTTTTCACATCCCCCTGGAGCCTGCACATCCCCCCAGGGATGCTCCTGTGCACCCCTCTTACCATAAACTGGAGGAACGTCCTGTCATCAGCGGCCAGAAATTCCTCGTAGAGGCCGCAGAGCATCTGAGGAGGAGCAAAGGGGGACTGTCCTCAGGCAGGGTCACAGTGCTGGTGCCACAGTGCTGGTGCCATGGGTGGCTCACAACTTGCTGACATGTCCAGGACATGCCTGCACATCCAGCTTGGTCCATTGGGCTGCCCAGAGAGGCTGGGGTTCCAAATGGGTTTTACTGGGGTTGTGGTGGAACCAGTGATGGGGACCTGTCATCCCCAGCCCTCGGAATGTGCATCTAGCCAGGGTCACCTGGTGATATTCAGTGATTCAGGGTCACCAGAGATATTCAGTGACTGCTCACCCTGCTCTGCTGCCCAGCAAACCAGTGAGGATGCTCCTCTCCACTGGCCTGGGGCACCTTGGTCACTGGTCCAGCGCAAGGTGACTGCAAGTTATTCCCTTCCTAATCCCTTTTCCTGTTAATTTTCCAAATGCTTCACTTCCTAAACATTCCCACAGCCCTCACACCACCACAGAGGTGCCAATGCCAGCTGTACCTCCCAGCCTGACCGCTGCCAGCACCCCTGTGTACCTTGCAAATCTCCTTCTGGGCTCTGAATATCCAGGGGGAGAATTCTCCACATATCAGAGGGTTCCACAACCTCACGAGAGTCTTGGTCTCCAAGGGAAGCTTCTCAGTGCTGTCTTCCTCCAGGTAGGTCTTGCAGATCTTTTCCCCAATCAAATGGCGCAGGAGGAAGCTGTTTTCTCTGCTGGAGTCCAGCGCCACAGGCAGAAACTCCTCCAGGTCGTGCCACAGGTCCAGCAGACGAGTCTCCACGGGCCGGTTCTGGTGCTGCAGGAAGTCTCTGAAGGGCCGTCCCGCACAGGCCTCGGCACTCAGGGCCCAGGGAAGGAAATCCAAGATCTTGTCTGGCTTTTTCAGGGATGGCAGCGGGGCAAGGGATGTGGAGGGAGGCAGGTCAGAGACTATTTTCTCCTTAGAGAGGTTTTGTAGATCCTGCTCTGCCCCAGACTGAGGTCTTCCTCCTCTGCTTCCAAAGGCAGAGTGCTCTGACTGCTGTGGAATTGATCCCAAAGCATCCTTATCCTTACACAATTCCTCTGTGCTCCCAGCTGGCCCTGGCTGCTTCTCTGGTTTCACCTGAAAAGTGGCCATTTTCACTTCTTGGGTGTCTCTCCCCTCCTTGACCAGCACCCAGATCTCTGCTTTGGCCTTCAGGCTGCAGTAGGGACTCGACACGCCCTGGCTCCTTTTGATGTGCATCGTGGGGAGAGGCTCTGAAAGGCCTGGGGGCTGCTGCCAGCAGGCCTGTGATAAACGTTCCTGATATTCCTGGAGCAAAGGCTGGCACGATTCCTCTTCCTCCATTCCCATCTTGCAGTGCACGAAGAATTTAGGGAGCCAGTAACTCTGAATCATAAAAAGGACCTGTTCCTGCATCTTGCTTAGGGTCTCCCTCCTGGTGCTGGTGGACTGGATGTGCCTGGCTTTTGGAAGAAATCTGAGATGAATGCAGGGAATTGCGACAGAGAGATGGCTCCGTGCAGGCTGTTCCCCAGCCAAACCAAGGAGGTGATGGCATCCCATTCCCCTGGGAGCAGCCAGGAAAGACCCCCTCTCTGGAAGGGCTGATCCCCAGCTCCTGTGTTTCTTACCAACGATGCTGGTGCAGAAGGTGACCACGCTGGAGCCTTCACGCAGGTGAGTGGCCCTCAGCCTGTGCACCAGGGACAAGAACAGCTCCCTCTGACTCCCATCTGACTCGTCCAGACCCAGGAGCCTTTCAGTGATGAGCCAGAAGTCCATCAGTTCTTCCCCTACAGATCAGACAAGGGATGGGAGTTGGGAAGAGCCCCTGGAAGCCCCGAGGATGGATGAAGCAGAAGGAAAGATCACCTGGATGAAACGAGGGAACAGAGCAGAGAAAAGCCATGGTTATGCATCTCCCTCCCAGCTCTGCTGCTGGCTCACCTTCCAAAGCTTTCTCTGGGATCTTACCCATGCCCCCAGCTCTGTGCCAGTGTCCTGCCAGGCAGGTGGCCCGTGGCTGGCTGGGAGGGGCTGTGGAGCATCCCGTGCCCACCTGGTGTTCCTCGGACGAAGGCGAGGAAGTGCCGCATGCCGTGGCTCCCGCTGATGCACCTCTCCAGCAGCCACTGGTCAGGGCTCTGCCAGTTCAGGAGAGCTGCTGTGGGACAGACAGCACAGATGGCATCGGGGTTGCCTGCCAGATGCCAAGGAAACTCTCCAGCTCCCACTCTGAAAGAAGCTGCTGGAGGGAGACCAGCAAATCACCCTGAACTGGGAGTTTTGGACAGGCTGTGGGACACACACGTGATGTTTGCAAGGATAAGTCGCTCCTGTCAGGGACAGCTTGTCCAGCTGTTGTGCCTCTCTTCCTTGCAAATGTTCATCTTTTCTTGCCTGAGTTTGGGGCTCGCCCTCAACTTCCTCCAGCTTTGAGTTTCAACCCGCCTGGAGAAGCAGCAGCAATATACTCAGGAAAAGCCTTGGTGAATTGCTCATTTTTCTGAAAGGAGAATCTGTATTCCTGCTGCCACAGCTTTCTTTCCAGTGGCAGTTGACACGCAGGCTGAGGAAGTGGAGCATCCCGTGCCCACCTGGGTCAGCGGTGCCGGGAACAGGTTGCCCATTTGAGAGGCAAAGAGAGCAAAATCCAGAATTGTTGCCAGTAAGAGAGACCACAGCCTGTTTTCCCAGGGCATCCCCGCACAGCAGCGAGCCCAAAACATCAGCACCTCGTTTTTCCATGCCCCAGGATGCTCTCCAGCCCCGCTAGGCAGGTACTTAGCGAGCCTGCATTAACAGCGTGGTGGAGTAAATCCCCGCATATCCCGTCGGGACCTGCTGCATCCCTAAAAATGGGATGTGCAACGCCTTCGGAACCGGGAGCAGAGGCACGACCCACTGGGCAGGCACCAGGCAGTGCCAGCCGCGGAGGGAGAGGAAGCCCAGGCGCAGAGGAGAAGCCGATCCCATTTGCTCCGTGCCGCGCTGACTCACCTGCTTCCCCCGAGCGAATGAAAGCCAGCAGCTTCTGGCAGAGGACGAGCTGCAGGCACAGGCTGGATTTGCAGAAGTGAGGCAGCCGGTGCTTCTCCAACCAAGGCAGCAGAGCCGCGGGGCTGGGATCCTGTTGGCAAGGAGAGGATTAGCTGTGAGCAGAGCCGGCTCCCGCCCGGGGATTAGGGTGAGTAACAGGTCCCTGCTACAGGGGAAGGAGGTGGGGAAGGCGCCCCGTTGTTTTACGGCCACGAAGGCCACCCTGGTGCCGAGGCAGAAGGGGGATGCGCAAATTATAGCCCCTGCTTGCCTCCCCAAAAGCTCTGCCTGCGAACGTGGGAGCCCCGGTGCTGCACGGCTGCTGCAGGGCTTCCTTCCCTGCCTCTCCTCGCCCGCCTTCCCACAGCCCAGGCATGGCAGCTTCCCGGGAGTTTCCAGAGGAGCAGGCTCCTTTTTGTTTTGGGATCTGAGCCCTGAGGCAGCCTGGTGACCAGCAGGGCTTTGCCCCTGTTGAATTCAGGAATTCAGGGCAAGGGGCTGGTGTTTGTGTCCTTCTCTGCTGCCACACACGCTGTCATTCGCTCCAGCTCTCAGTGTTTATAGATAGACCCCATAAACTGCAGCAGGACTTTAAATGGCTTGTGCTCCGCCCAGGGCTTAAAAGAGAAATGACGCCCGGGCTTGAAATGATCGCCCAGCTGTACGAACAGGAGAGCCAGAGAGGGGCCTTGGCAGTGAGAAACCGGCTCCTTCCCTCCCCTGCCCCGTGCCCTTCCTCTCTCCTCCTCCCACTCCTCCCTTCTAACAAGGGGCATGTTCTCACCAGGTGGCTCGGCAGCTCTGGCCACAGGCACCACCGGCCCGTGCCACTGATGTAAAAGGGTGTCTGGCCAAAAACCTGGATCAGAACGGAAAGGGAGAGCTGAAAGAGATGGAGGGTGGCAGAGGAGCCCAGAGCCCAGCTGTTCTAGTTAGCTCTCACTACACAGAAAGGCATTGAATTCCCTTTTAGACCTCTGTCTCCAAGTTGAGATCCTCAGGTTTCCCTCATTTTCCAGCCTGAAGGCCATGTACTCCCAGTTTTCCTGCAGCCTCTAATGCCATGGAAAGTTTACTGAGGAGAGCTCTGAAAGGCTCCAGGTTTTATGGTGCAGAGTGGACTTACGGGAAGGCTCAGAAAGGTGTTGAAAAAGTCAACAAAAACATCATCTTGCAGCAGCAGCCCCATGTCCGTGGAGGCTATGGATGCTACAGGGGGAGAAGAGAAGGTTACCTGGGCTTTGTGTTGCCAGCTGTGACAGCAGTGTGAGCCAAATGAGGAGTTTTGGGGGGGAATCAGCTTTAGGCAATAAGTGGTACAAGCTTGTCTTGTGCGCATGCAGGAGGATTTGGAGCTGGGACAGTCTGTGAAATGTGGTTTGGGATGGGTGGCACAGGCTTTTGGGAAGCACCAGGGTCAGAAGCATGCAGGAGCTGGGAAGTTTGAACAGCAGCCTCCTCAACAGCTAAGGTACGTGGTTCATAGAGGCTGGGCACAAATGTGGCAGGAGAAGGGAGTTGCTGTGGCTGCAGGCACCAGCTGTGCTCCTCTGCCTTACCCAGACACTGGGCACAACACAGCTTATCCACCCAAGCACCAGTGCCAGTGCCCAACACCTCCCACTACCCTGACAAGTTTTATTCATGTCTGAAAGATCTGGATGCAAGAAGGTGGGCTGGCATCAGCCTGCTGCTGGCTGGATGGCCCTGGAAATGTCCCCTTCCATGAAGGCACAGCTGTGTTACACGAGGACCTATACTTCAAAGCTTAATACTGCTTTTTTCCACCATTTTTCCATCTTTTGGGTGTGTTTTGAGGGGCTGAAGCCCCCAGCAAGGGGTAACTCACCAGCAGTCATCATGATGGTGCAGAGTTCCGGTGCTGTGTTCCGAAGTGCCACCCCGATTGTGACACACTTGTTTTGGTGACTCCTGGGGGGCTGCAGGGCTCTCGGGGACCACAGGGCTCTCAGCAGCTCCCTCCAGGCCCGAGAGAGGATGTGGTCACTATCTGTACCTGCCTGAAGATGTCCAGAGGATGAAGCCAGGCTCTTCTCAGCGGTGCCGAGCAATGGGATGAACAGAAACTGGAACAGAGGAGTTCCCAGCTGAGCATGAGGAAAACCTTCCTTACTGTGATGGTGACTGAGCACTGGAACAGGTTGCCCCGAGAGGTTGTGGAGTCTCCCTTACTGGAGATATTACTGGAGATATACTGGGCACAACCCTCAGAACTGAGCCCAGGGCTGTCAGATTTAGCCTTTTTTGGACTCAGAGATGGGGCAACTGAGAGGCATTTAAAAAACTTTTTATTTCATTTTCAGTCTCATATGAAGGGTGAGATAATATGGATGTTACAATCCACTCTATCATAATCAGAAACCAACTATTTCCTAATTATAAGACACTATAAGCATTTCTTGGCCTATTAGCTTTTTGCTACACTATGTTGTAGATGTAATTTTCTGAGAAATTTACGTTCTCAGGTGTAAATTTCTGAGAATTTTCTACAAATCTATTTCCTACACAGGGGACCCTGATTGAGCTGAGATGTTGGACCAGGTGGTGCCTTCTGACCTCACGCATCCTGTGATTCTGTGAAATGTCACTTTTTAAATCGCCAGCCCTGCAGACACACCCGGGCAGTCCTGAAATGAAACCCTTCCCCTCTCCCTGCTGGGGCAAACTTCTTGCCTTCAAAGCAGGTTCCTGGTGGCACCTCAGTGCTGGGTGTGGTGGCTGTCAGTCCATCTGCTCAGCTTGGGATGGGAATTTCACAGGAGACCCCACTGTGTCTGCCCCAAACACACCAAGCCCACATTTCTTATCAGCCCTCTTTCTTCATCAGATCTGGGGCTGAGACCCAACCTTGGAGACCCTCCAGCTGGAAGAGGAGGAGACAGAGGAGAAAAAGAAGGAGCAGGTCCTGCAGCAGGAGTGAGCTGTCTCCCTGGCAGGAGGAGGAATCTGCTCCCCAGGTGGGTATTTGATCCTGCTCTTTGTAAAGCCGCGGTGCCAGACCTGGGGGCACCCGCGCTCTGCACAGGGGGCAGAGGGGCAGGACAGTGTCCCACAGTGTCCCCAGGAGCGGGGCCACCTCGCGAGGTGGCGCTGTCAAATCAGGAATGCGGAGCTGTTCCCAGCAGCAGCAGCAGCAGGGCTCTGCATCTCAGCAAGGGCTGGGGACAGCTCCAGGGAGTGCAGGGACAGCTCCGAACCGACTGGGGCTGGGCTGGGGAGCCCAGTGCTGGGCTACCGGCACCGGCACAGCCTCTCGGGGATGTACACTCACCTTCCTTCGGCCACAGCCCAGCCACAGGGGCTGGTCACGGTGCCAAAACCCAGACTGATGTGGGGAAGGGGCAGCTGTGAGCCACAAAACATCTGCTTGTCCCAGTGGGGCCAGGCAGAGCTGTGGGAAGGAGTTATGGAAGACCCAGAGGAGAATTAGCTCCCATCATGGATCCATAAAGATTTACGCTGCTGAGCCCAAGAGATGAGAGGGGGGGTTAAGAATGAACTGGAGTGGTGGCTGTCTCACACCTAAAAGACTCAAAAATCCTCAGAGAAAGGTCAAAACTTATAAAAAATAACACATTTCCCAGTTGGCAACTGAGCAGATGCCCAGTAGGATCCTCAGAGGGTGGGGTGGCTCCTTGGGTGCTCATTCAGCTCTGGGCTGGCCTCAGTGAGACTGTGATGGCTTCTGCCAGGAAAAAACTGAGGTTGTGAGCAGGAATTGGCCAACATGGTCACTGTGGGAGAGCACAGGGCCATTTCCACTGAGTTTCTCTCCAAGAGGAGACCCCAAAAGGTCTGGCAGGATGGAGCTCTCCTCAGCCTGGCTGTAGCTTCCCAAGTTTCCCCAGGGCACATCCTCTCCTCACAAGAGGAGCTCACGTGAGCCGGGTGGCTATTTAAGAAAAAAAAAACCAAAAAGGTTTGAACAAAAGAGGTGGATCCATGAGCACAGCCCAGATTTAGAAGGAAGCTCGGTGTGGCTGGACTCCATAAAAAGATAAGGCCAGTGTTGCAGCATCAAACACGTCAGGAGGGCTTTGCTGGCCCTCTGCCCCAGCCTGAATCAGCCAGGTCCCCTGTCCCTGACGTGGGGAGCAGCCCTCCCTCGGCAGCCCTGAGGTGACGAGTGGCAGAGCCTCACGCTCCCAGGGCAGCAGAGGGGATGGGGCTGGGATTTTTCTCCTTGCCCAACATCAGCTGGCACTGCTCCCCACGGTGGCAAAGTCCAAGGCTGCCCAAACAGAATGTGAGCCTCACTGCCTGTGGCCACTGGCCACTCACAGCCTCGCCCAGCAGCCCAGCCTGTCCCTTTTGGTGCCAGCAGGAGCGTGGGGGGTGTTCCCCACTCACCCCGAACATCTCAGCATCCTTCTGGCTCTGGGTCATGGTCTGGAGACACAGAAATCTCTGAAACTCCAGCCTGAGTGCACAAACCTGCTCTCCCCTCTAGCATAAGTATTACACCCCCACCATGAGCTTTTGGGGGAAGATTTTGGATTTCCCCCCCACCCCCCGTACAGCCTCATCCTGTTTTCATATAAATAGTTTATAGGACATTAGGCCCACAGCACCTTAAAATTGGAGTTGCCCTAGGCTGAGGAATTCCAGTTCAGCCTGAAATATGAATTCCTTTCTTGAACATGTTACAATTATTTTTCACATGTGATTTCCACGCTCAGTCTCCTGAGTGTGTAAGATCTGTTTGCTCAGCAAGCACACCACTGGTGCTTCCTTTGGGAGTATTTTTGAGCCTGTTGCCATCTGTCTGTGGTTTCCTTGCTTGGGACTGTCCCTTACACCTGACAGCCCATGTGGCAGGCTCTGCCTTCACTTGTCTCCCCTCCAGCTGAAGCAGAACCACTGGTGTAACCTTATCCAAGCCTCTGGGGCTGTTGACTCCAGCAGCCCGGGTTAAGTATGTGTTGTGGCAGGACAGGGACCTAACTCAGCCACAAGGGAGGGACACAAAGGACAGTGGCACTTTGCTGTTACCTTTAATCCACTTAGGCAGCAGTTTGAGGATTTCTATACTCTCATTATTTCTATACTCTCACTTATGCAGATGTGAGGTGTGTTAGGCTGAAATTAATGTGCCAGCCACAGCTAACACAGTCCCAAACCTGGCTGGGAGCGCTTTTAGGAGTGTGAACAATAAAAAAAGAAAATGGAGGGGGGGGGAATCCCAACAAAAACAACCCTGCCAATGCACAGTGTGACCGATTTCCAACTGTGGGGAAAGGCATGTGCTGAGCGCTCCCTGGGATATTCTCCACCCTTGTACAGAACGAACTGAGCCAAGCAATTTCTGGGTCTCAAATCCCGCCTGCCCCTGACGTTCTCGTCTTCCAGCTTCCCCCCGGGCCGCTGGGGAAGGCGCTCGGCCCCGGGCAAGCTCTGCGGAGCACAGCAGGTAGGGGCTGCCTGCCGGGAATGCCGCTGGACCCGGGCAAGGGGCTGCTGGGGCACGGAGCAATGCCATGGCTCCCTGGCAGGGGTGGCAAGGTGAGCGCTGGGCACCGACACAGGCACCCAGGTGGCTCAGAGAGGGGTAGGGAGGGAGGTGGCAGCACCTGGGCTGTCCTGGGGGCTGTGCCATGAGGTCCCTCTTCCCTCTGTGGTCTTGGCGTGCAATCTGGGAAGCTGAATGGGGAGGTTGGGGGGTTTTTTTCCTCACTCTGCATGTACCTTGCACTCCTAATTTGCTTTCCTCAACCGCCCTTTAGCGCAGCCCAGGTGATCTGCTCCGGGAAGCTGAAAGCCCTGTGGCCACCAGCCCGCGGCCACCCTTGACCCTGGCAGCATCTTCAAAGGGAGCATGGGCCTGCTGCGGAGCGTGCAATGTTTGCTGTCAGCCCGGGCCAGCCGCTCCTGCCTGCCTGCCCCGGGGGGTTTCGTCAGCCTCCTGCCGCGCCCCGGGGGACACCGCTCGGCCACTGCTGCTTGCACAAGGTCAGTCCCGCAGTGCACTCACCCCCCACGCCCCAGAGAGCTCCCTGTCCTCCGTCACTTCCGAGCTAAGCCCTTGCTCAGGTGTTAGGTTGATTTTCCAGCCCTCCTGTTGCTAGTGGTGGGTGAAACACGCTGCATCTCCAGGTGTCCCGGGCTGGCAGCGCCGCCAGGAGCTGCTGTCGTGGGTCCAAGCAGAGACAGCTGTGCCCAGGGCCGGGCAGAGATGGAGCTGATGCAACATCAGGACAGCCAGCCCGTGGCTGATGTCACTTGGGTGCAGTTCAGTTCCTCATGCAGGACCTCCCAGCCCAAAGCACTTCCCTGGATGCATCTGAAAGTGGTATAGCTCAGTTTAGGAGTGTCTTGACTGTTGAGCATGGGGAGAGGAGAGATGCTGAAGATGTTCCTGCTCATTGCAGGGGGTTGGACTTGATCACCTTCAGGTCCCTTCCAAACCAAACCAAACCAAACCAAAGCATTCTGTGATTCCATGTTGTTATGCCCGTCTCTCTTCTCCCCCAGCTGGGCCACTGCTGGAGGCTGGGGCATTTGGGGTGTGTCCAGCCTCCCCCTGGGACTCAACCATCACAACAAAATGGGCAATTCCTCCTCCCTGTGTGACATCTCTGTTGGAAAAAAAAAAATAAAAAAGAAAAAACCAAAAAAACCCAACATTCCTTTCTACTTCAGAAATTTTCCTAAGTGCTGGTGAAAAACCAGTCTGGGTCTGCAATCTGTTGGGCTTGAGATCCCAGGATCTGTGGATCCTTGGAGATGGCACTTCAGGAGCAAAGCCACCAGCCACCTGTCCCAGGGCCTGAGACACAGGGAAATTCCAAATCCCATCTATTTAACCCTCAAGTTGCCACCCTCCTCTTCCCATCTACCCCCCTACACCCCAATGGTGTGACATTCCTGCATTTTAAGGCATTCCCAAATGGAAGCAGGGATGGAGGGGGACACACAGACAAGGGATGGGTCACAGCAGCCCCAGCAAGGTGCAGTGGAGAGGGAAGCCTTGATCCTTTAGTGCCTGGCTGCTGGCTGGAGTTGGAAGAGGGGAGGTGTGTCTCATGCTGCCTGAGGGAAACTCATCGTGCTCCCCAAACCTTCCCTGGAGAGCACAGGGACACGGCTGTGCCCTGGCCATGAGGGCTTGCCCAGCTGCCTTGGAGGCAGGAGGCTGCAAAGTCCAGCTTGCCCAACCCTCATAACTCACCAGCCACTTCCCAACCTTGGCACTTCTCTCAGGATATCAAACTGTGCCGGCGGGAAGTGCCGGGCCAGGCCAATAAAGGTGTTCCCACGAATTAATAGGAGGAAGAAGGAAAAACCTGTGCCAGTTGGGGCTCGGCCCTTGAAGGGGACATTGTCTCACCCTCTGGCTGCGTGTGTGGCCCTTTGAAGGCAGATTTCAATCCACCCGTGGGTCGTGTCACCTGTTGGCACCGAGCCCTCCCCAGCTCCCCCCGAGGAGGGTTTTGTCAGGGACACCGAGGGTCACTGGAGCACGCAGAGACAAAAAAAAAAAAAAAAAAAAAAAAAAAAAAAAAAAAAAAAAAAAAAGAAAAAAAAATCCAGGCTGGAAGGGGAGGAGGGGAAGGAATGCAGGCGGTAAACAAGCAGAGAGGCCCGGGAACGCTTCCCGGGAGAGGGCGCTGGGTCCGCGGCTGCTGCTTCTCCGCTGGCTCCTACACAATCCTGTGCAGGCGAGCTCAGGGGTTTGGGCATGAGCCAGCCACCAAACCCTCCCGGGGCTGGCAGCTCCATCCTCCCCACCCCCGCCATCACAGCCTTGCCCAGCCTGGGGGTCTCTCCCCGGCTGGGATTTGCTGCCCGGTGTGGATTTTTGGGATGGGAAGATGATGTTTACGTTGTCAAGCTGCCTTTGCTCCCCGCTTGCCTACAGGGATAGTTGGAGCTGCCCAGCCCCGAGGCTTTCACGGCACAGGGGTCACCCCACTGTTCAGGGGCCTCCACTTGTAAACATCTGGGCTTGTTCGTAGCCAAAGATGGACAAAGTTACTGGGAAATTAGCAGGTAGCAACCGTAATTCCAAGAATCTGGAGCTATCAGAGCTCTCAGATTAAAGAAACCCTCCACAAAGCTAGGGAAGGGGGCTGGACACTGCTTTACATTGCCTGTAGCTTGACAGCTCCCCTTTATAGGAGCTATTTTGGGCACCAGCTCCTGCTCTGCTTCCTTTTGCTCCAGCTGAGCTGTTAGATTTGGGTGACCACAGCTGAACTTGGGCTGAACGTGAGTTGCTGAGCTCATTTCCGTGGGTAAAACACCACTTTTGTTTGTGTGTTGGAGCCATTTCTCTGTGCACAGGGTGCAGGAGCTGGGTGCTGGCAGGAGGAACTTTCTGGGGTGCTGAGGGGAGGCTGCTGCAACGCTCGGTGGCTCTGCCTTGCCTAAGCAATTCCAGGAGGAGAAAAGCACCCGAATTTCACCTTGTTCTGGACAGCCTCAGGGGATTGCCACACACCGATGGCTGCTCCAGGGTGGTGGTGAGCACTGAGCCAAGCTGTCCCCGCAGGGAGGGTGGGATCTGGCCCGAGGTGGGCGGTAAATCAGAGCGTGGTTTTGGCCAGCACTTCACCTACTCCCGCCCGAGGATCCGGCTCTCCCTGGCCATTTTCCCTCTGGATTCTGGCCGTACAGTGGCCGTGGCCACGGCAGGGTGGCTGTGATGGCCAGGAGGCTTCAGCTTCTCGAGGAATGGCGGTTTTGGTGCCACCTCCCCGAGGCTGGCATGGGGCACAGCAGGATCGTGTGGCAGGCGTGTGGGTGGCGTGTGCTCGGCCTGGGACCTGCGTGTGTCCTCAGCGTTTGCACACACGGGTGGCAGCTCCGTCTGCTCCTGCCCCTTGGATCCGGGCTGGGATCATGGAACTGCAGGAGATGGGACAAGCGAGCCGGTGGGGTGGAAAAACACAGGGCACTGCTTGCGGTTTGCTGGGTGCTGAGTGGGTGCTCCCATGGTGGGGCTGGAGGATTTCTCCTCCCTCGAGTGACACTGAGCGATCCCTGCAGCGAGGGTCTGCAAATCCAGGTGCTGGGGGCTGTGACCTGCTCCAAGGAGGAGAAGCGGGGCACCGAGGCTTTTGTCCCCCTCTAGGAGTGGGCACCAGGCCAGAGCCTGTGCCCGGGGCTCGCTGGAGCTCCGGTGCCTCCCTCTCTCCCTCTGTTTTCCCAGGGCGGCCGGTTTCCATCCCTGCGAGCTATGCCAGGGCAGCCGCTAATGTAAACGCTGCGGAAAGCCCTGCCCGGGGACGAGGGGTTGTTTATCCGGTCGGGAGCGCTGTTAAAAAAACCCAAACCCACCCAAACTCTCCCCTTTCTGCCCGCTCTCCCCTCAGTTTTCCGCACCCAACCCCGCGCGGGGCGAAGCGGCGGCGCTGCCCCTTGGCCGGGCGGAGGAGGAGGAGGAGGAGGAGG
>VWZP01008554.1:266929-278309 GCA_013396995.1 Dicaeum eximium
GCCACCGAGCCCAGGTACCGGCCCGGGGGGACACGGGGACACGGGGGGTGCCGCTGGCCGACACCCCCCGCAGCCCCCCGGGGATGGCAGGGCAGGGGAGGCAGCCCTGGGGCGTCCGGCGGCCAGACCTTCCAAGGGAAAATTCCTCCTTCTGGGGGAAGGGGAGGATGGGGGCGGGGGGGAGAGAGGAAGTGGCAGCTTGAGTTTTCTGTTGAAAACATTCCCTTTGCAGTTTGGGTGGGTTTTTTACCCCCACGGACTCCCTCGCTGCCAGGAGGTGCACGCGTGGAAGATGCTCGTGGCAGGGCAGCGGGGCGGGGTGGGCTGGGGACGGCTCATCCCGAGCCCCCCGGCAGGCGAACGGGATGTTGGAGCGACTTCCCAAGTCAGTCCGCGTTCCCAAACCGTTGGCCTTTCCAAGCTGCCTGGAAAACACGCGTGGAGCCCAGTGCTGTGTGTGGGACACGAGTGGGCTGGCTGCTCCCAGGGCTCTGGGGATGCTGCAGCTCCCACCCGCTGGTTCTAGAGCCACTCCGGCCCATCCCTGCCTGGGGTGCTCAGGGCTCGTGTGTGCTGCCTGTTGCTTTTCCTGCTGCCCTGGGACCGGGCTTGGATAACCTCAGCTGGGCTGAGAAGACAGCTGGGGCAGAAAAGCCCTCCTCGATGATGCAGATTTATTAAGAAAGCCACGGCTAAGCTTTCCTTGCATTAGGCTTGCTCTTGAGCGCAGTGTGGAGCTGAAAAGTGCACGTGGGGCTAAGGAGCCCTTTGGAAGTCCATGGCTCTGGTTTATTAGCAGGAGTTTGGGTATTAATGGGGCTCTTTTGAAGGGTTTCTAGAGCAGGGCTTTCTGCCTGAGCTGCTGTGTGTTCTCCCTGAGGAATGACAGGGAACCGCTGGAGATGGCAGCCAGCCCTGCGCCCGAGCTCCTCCCTGGCCTTGGTGGGGGGAGCTGAAAAACGTGGGCACGCAGGAAAGGGCTCACAGTTGGGGCTGTTTGTGATTCCCCCCTGCAGGAAGCCCCTGGTCAGGACTGCAGCCATGGCCACCTCAGCGAGCTCCCACCTGAGCAAAGCCATCAAGCACATGTACATGAAGCTGCCGCAGGGGGAGAAGGTGCAGGCCATGTACATCTGGATCGACGGCACGGGGGAGAACCTCCGCTGCAAAACCCGCACGCTGGACCACGAGCCCAAGAGCCTGGAAGGTGAGAGGGCAGGTGCAGGACTCGTAGCCCCTCACTGGGTGAAGGAAGGATGCCATTTCTCTCTTCAAAGGANAGCCACGGCTAAGCTTTCCTTGCATTAGGCTTGCTCTTGAGCGCAGTGTGGAGCTGAAAAGTGCACGTGGGGCTAAGGAGCCCTTTGGAAGTCCATGGCTCTGGTTTATTAGCAGGAGTTTGGGTATTAATGGGGCTCTTTTGGAGGGTTTCTAGAGCAGGGCTTTCCTGGCTGCCGGCATCTGCCTGAGCTGCTGTGTGTTCTCCCTGAGGAATGACAGGGAACCGCTGGAGATGGCAGCCAGCCCTGCGCCCGAGCTCCTCCCTGGCCTTGGTGGGGGGAGCTGAAAAACGTGGGCACGCAGGAAAGGGCTCACAGTTGGGGCTGTTTGTGATTCCCCCCTGCAGGAAGCCCCTGGTCAGGACTGCAGCCATGGCCACCTCAGCGAGCTCCCACCTGAGCAAAGCCATCAAGCACATGTACATGAAGCTGCCGCAGGGGGAGAAGGTGCAGGCCATGTACATCTGGATCGACGGCACGGGGGAGAACCTCCGCTGCAAAACCCGCACGCTGGACCACGAGCCCAAGAGCCTGGAAGGTGAGAGGGCAGGTGCAGGACTCGTAGCCCCTCACTGGGTGAAGGAAGGATGCCATTTCTCTCTTCAAAGGATGGTTTTTAGGGAAGACATTCCTCCTCGTGCCCTTCCAGTTACCTCTTTCCTTAGATACTGCAGGGGAACGTTCCCAGCTCTCCAGATGTGGAGTTTCAGGGAGATGCCTGGGGCTGGGAGCCCGTCCTTGGTGCTGTCCCCACCGTGGAGGGGCTTTTGGCAGGGGCTGGGGGCTGTTGGCAGGAGCTTGGCTGCCCATTGACTCTTGAGTACTCGTTTTGGCCGGAAGTAGTTTGGCAGAAGAAAGTGCAGGGGAAAGAATGGAGCTATCCGGTGTAATTAAGAGCTTGTGTCCCTCAGAACAAACAGTCCCAGCTTACACAATAATAGCATTAGGATTTTCCCCAGGTTGCCATGGAGCTGGCTGGAGACAGTTATGAAATGAAAATACTGTGTGTGACTGAGCAGAATTATCTTTTTTCTTTCCTTTTTTTTTTTTTTTTTTTTTTTTTTTTTTTTTTTTTTTTTTTTTTAATTTTCCCCTCTCTCCTTTCCCCTTTTTCCTCTGAGGGAGTGGTTGGCACAGCTCCTTCCACATCTTTGTGCTTCCCATCCTCTCTCTTTCCCCCTGGGATATGGAGGAGAAACCATTGCCCAGGTGGAGTTCTGGTCTTTGACCTGGAGGGCAGTGCTCAGGATGGAGGGGTGGGTGAGGGGCTACACTCCCCTTCCATACAAAATTCCACCTCTCTATGATTTGCCTTCCCACCTTCCTAAGGCCTTGTAGCATGATTGAGGGTATTCCATGGCTCCCCTCATTCCCACAGCTGGAAGATGGCTCATGATGTGCCGTCTCCCAGCCGAGAGGACCGGGTGCTTTGCTCATCCCTGTGGTTGTTGTGACATGGGAAATGTCCTCAGTGCTACTCTGTTCATTCAGGCTTGGCCAGCAGCCCAGCAACTTGTTATTTTCCAGGGTGGCCGGGGAGTTGCACTCCTGTGGTTTTTTTTGCTTGTTCTGGGTTTTTTGGGGTTTTTTTTGCTTCCCCCACTTGGAACAAAATCAGCTGAGCTGGGACTAAACTTATTCTCTATGAACATCTTCACCTCTGTCTTACTGGAGGGTGGCAGGGAGCCCATCCTGGGACCCTGGGTCACTGTGGCTGGTTCTCCTCTTTGCTCCAGATCTCCCTGAGTGGAATTTCGATGGCTCCAGCACCTACCAGTCCGAAGGCTCCAACAGTGACATGTACCTGCGTCCTGCTGCCATGTTTCGGGACCCTTTCCGCAAGGACCCCAATAAACTCGTTCTCTGTGAGGTCTTCAAATACAACCGCCAGTCTGCAGGTGAATGAATGGACCTTCTCCCTCCTCCTGGTGGAGGTGGTGTTCCCAGGAAGGGGAATGGGAGACCTGCCCAAGTGCTGTCTGTGCCCTTATCATGACACAGAAATAACCCCTGCCTTGAAAGTAGAGGGGAAACAAAGTGCTGGTGATGGACAAAGGGCTGGGCTTGGTGTTCTTCAACGCTGCTGGGACTCAAACTGTGAAATAAGTGGAAATGGGGAGTGGAGGAGGAGGTGGCATCACTCATGAGCTTCATGTCGCTTTTCCCTTCCAGAGACAAATCTCCGGCACACCTGCAGGAGGATTATGGACATGGTGTCCAACCAGCAGCCCTGGTTTGGGATGGAGCAGGAATACACTCTCCTGGGCACAGATGGACATCCATTTGGCTGGCCTTCCAATGGCTTCCCTGGACCCCAAGGTAATCTTTCAGGAGCCTGGACCAAGTCAGGAGTGTTTGAACTGAAATCTGTGTGGCACAGCTTCAGGCGAGTTGGGGGATCCAGAGTGTTCCTAGAACCAAAGGTGGATGGTAGAAAGCGGAATATTGGCAAAAACTAACCACGAGATAAAATCTGTCACAGAAAGGCTGAGGTGGGGATTGGCCACGTCCAAACGTGCTGCTTGGTTTGTTGGTCTGCAGGGGACTTAAACTCAGGGGGAGACTTAAACTCGGGGGGAACTTGCTCTCTGTCAGTGTTCTACCCTGCTGGTTCTTCCATGAAAAACAGATCTCGGGGCTTTTGAAGAGCTCTCTGTGCGTGCCGGGTCTTCACTGAATGTCAGCGTTTTTCTCTGTGGAGGCTGATGTTGCCCTGTGCTGTTGCAGGTCCGTATTACTGCGGTGTAGGGGCAGACAAAGCCTATGGCAGGGACATTGTGGAGGCCCACTACCGAGCGTGCCTCTATGCCGGCGTGAAAATCGGAGGAACCAACGCAGAAGTGATGCCAGCCCAGGTAAATCATTCTAAGACTCTTCATGGAGCGAGAGAGCAGCGTGGAAAAACCCCAGGCAGCGGGAGCTGTGTCTGCCTGCTCTGAGCTGTGTGGCTGTGCCCAGCATCAGGGGGTGGGAGGTGCCTGTCTCCACCCCACTGAGCCCGTGACGCCTCCTCCTTGCAGTGGGAATTCCAGGTGGGACCATGCGAAGGGATTGAGATGGGGGATCACCTCTGGATCGCGCGCTTCATCCTGCACCGGGTGTGCGAGGACTTCGGGGTCGTGGTGTCCTTCGATCCCAAACCAATCCCTGGGAACTGGAACGGTGCTGGCTGCCACACCAACTTCAGCACCAAGAGCATGAGGGAAGAAGGAGGTCTCAAGTAAGTGTTTGGGTTGTTTACTGGGCAGCAGGATTTTGCAACGCTTTTGGATGACACGGGAGTTTGGTGCTTGGCATGACATCTGAGTCTTCTGGGTAGGGTTTTTTTGGTGGTTCTGTTTTTGTGGTTTCTTTTTTCCTGTGTGTGTGGTTTTTTTTATAATGACACGTTCTCGTCTTGATGCTTGGTGGCAATTCAGCCAGCAGTAGAGCTCCACCAGTGCTGGTGGAAGTACAGGATGCAGTTATCCCTAACAGCCTGTCCAGCTCCTGACGTCCCAGTGCTGGGAACAAACAAACAAACAAACTCATCACAGGGCTTTTTAAATTATATTTTTATAGCCATGATGAAAGAGAGAGACCATTTGCTTCATCTGGGCAAGGCTGCCGTGTTTTCTTAAAACATGAACATCCTAAAAATGCAAACTGTGAGTTCCTGCATGGGACTGCTGTGCTGAGTGCAGTCAGGGACACTGGAGCTGTGTGGAGGGATCCATCCTGGAAGCTCTGTTTTCTTGCCTCAGTCTTAGTGCTGCCCTGAGATAACGGGACAGCCTGTGACTTTGAGCTTCATGAATAGAAACTCCAGTGCTGAGAGCTCTCCCCTCTGAGAGCAGGTGGAATTGGGAAGTTTAAGTGGTGGTGTCTCACAGATGGCACTCCCTAGGGAGCTGGTGGGATTTGGCCACGAGGACCCTTTTTGTGGGTCAGCAGCAGGAGTGGAGAGAAATCCTGTGCTGGGATGAGCAGCCAAGTGGGTCGTGGGGCACAAGGCATCATCAAGAAGCGGCTTGGGGACAGCGATTAATCTCGTCGTCACTCCGACATGACAGTCCAGAGGGGCTCAGCTTGTCCCGTCCCTCACTGTGCCATCCCCTGTCCCTCCTTCCCTCCCTCCCTCTGCAGGCACATCGAGGAGGCCATCGAGAAGCTGAGCAAGCGCCACCAGTACCACATCCGTGCCTACGACCCCAAGGGGGGGCTGGACAATGCCAGGCGCCTGACGGGCTTCCACGAGACGTCCAACATCAACGAGTTCTCGGCCGGCGTGGCCAACCGCGGCGCCAGCATCCGCATCCCGCGCAACGTGGGCCACGAGAAGAAGGGCTACTTCGAGGACCGCCGGCCCTCCGCCAACTGCGACCCCTACGCCGTGACAGAGGCCCTGGTCCGCACGTGTCTCCTCAACGAAACCGGGGACGAGCCTTTTGAGTACAAGAACTAAGCAGAGCGCGCCCCGCAGACGCCGCCTCCCCCCGCGCTCCCCGCGGCCCCAAACTTCCCTTCTAGATGTAATCCCGAGGGTACAAGATAACACGTCTCGTGTCTCAGTAACTCTTGTTGTCTTGAGGTGGGGAGGAGGGCAGGTTTAGTTTTATCCGTGTCTGTTTGTCGTTGACTCTTCAGAAGACGAGAGGAGGACGGGGTGTTAGAGAACTTTTAACCACTGTTTTATTTTTTTTGTCTAATTCATGTGTACATCCGATGGGATCCGGTGGCTTCCAGGGACAGACTGCACACGCAGAAAGCCTGTAGGAGAGGAGAGAGCTTAAAACAGAGCCAGATTTGGAGGGCCAGCCCTGCTGCTGCCTCTCTGCAGACTGATGGCTCTCTGAGGTTGGTGCCTTTCTGTGGAGAAGGAAAGATGGGAGCTGTGGTGATGGGAGCTGTGTGTGTGCTCCTGCCTGTGTGGGGACATGACGGGGACATTGTCACCCTCCGGCCACTCTGAGGTTTCTGGGAATCTTCTGGCATTGAGCTGAGCATAGGAGCATTGAGGAGAACTCTTGGTTCTGTCACTGGAAGTCAACCCATCTCTGGCTCATAACACAGAGTGAAGTAGTATTTTTCTATTTAAATATAAAAAGAGAAAAAAAAATTATATATGAAAGTGTTTTTTTCTTGAAGAGATGATGTTCCAATGCCTCATCCAGCTGGAGCAGGCAGAGCTCTTGCGGATGCAGTTCGAGGCCTCCAGGTGGGACTGAGGGTGAACTTGGAGGGAGACTTGGATGAGATTTGTTCCAGCATGGAGTGGAGCTTGCAGGAGGGGGTTCCCAGAGCAGGAAGCCTGCAGAAGCACTTGTTACTGTGACTCAGGTGTCCGTGACACGCTCAGGGTGGCAGGAAGGTGTCCTGAACCAAGAGTTGACTGGTCAACAGCGTTCTGGACAGAGCTGTGGCTGTGTCACCTGTCCAGCAGGGCTAGCATGTCACTAAAGCAGGGCTTTGGATAAAGATTAAAAAAAAAAAAAAGATTAAAAAAAAAAGGAAGAGAAGTTTTAGAATTTTTTCTTTTTTTCACAATGTACTTAGTTTCTCTGACTGAATGGTTCCACAGAGACCGTTGATGCCACTGTTGTGTCCTGGCTCTCTCGGGCTGCCTGCCACCCAGCCAGGATGGGGGCTAGGGGAAGGGAAGGGAGAGGCCACCTGTCCCTCCCAGCCAGCCCTGGCACTCCCAGCTCCTGCTGGGGGCTTCAGATGTTCTGGGATTTTACACTTGGGTATCTTAGATGGTGCCAATTATATTCCGTTGCATTTGGACTCCTTCCGAATAGATTTTTTTTTTGTAATAAAAAAAGAAAAAATGAACAAAACCTTCAATCTGACCTCTGCAGCCTCTTTTTGTACGTGTGTTGCCTGCACCATTTGAAAGGATTTTGACTCTGATAGTGGGTAGATGTGGCTTTTCATTTGTGTGGGTTTTTTTTTTGGGGGGGGGGGCACGGCAGGGGTCTTTTAATCCATGTGTGCTCTCCAGAAAATGGGAATTTGTCAGCAGTGGTTAGTTCTGTGGTGAGGGATGGTCCAGCTTTGGCTTGAATGGGATTATTTTAAGATGGGAAAGGGCTTGGGCTTGTGAGTGTTCATAAGGAGGGTTATAGGGTCACTACAGATGTTTATGCATTTCCCAGCCTCCTCCTCACAAGTTCTACAGGATATAGAAATCCTACAGAAAACAAAACTCCAGCAAACTTAATTTAAAAGGGAGCTTTGTGGAAGAAGAACCTTTCCCATGCTCCCTAAGAAAGAAAATGAGAGAGAAATGAGAAAATGCTGCTCGTCCACCTTTGGCATAAACCCAGTTGTTTGGGAAAAAAACCAGGGCAGTAGAAATGTGTCATTTTGCTCCTGTGGTCCTTTATTTAGCCCCTGGTGCCATTCCCCAGCTCCCCAGGAGGGAAAAGATGCTTTAACCATTCCCACCCTTAAATCTGGATTTACTGGCCTGATGAGGCCATTCCTGCTATCATGTTTTTTGTGGATCAACAGTTTTCCTGCATCTCCCTCCTGGGGAACATTGAAGGCAGCACCTTCCTCAGCACAGTCCCAAAATGACCCTGTCGCTGTTCCTGGTGTGCCTGGAACAGAGGCAAAGTGAACACATTTAACACCTTTCCTTTCCTCCCATCCTGACACGGCCACAAGGACTTGGGAGCTGGGGTGTTGCAGCCAAAACAAACCCAGGCTGCTCTGGGTAACTCTGGAGCTTAGAAATCTCCAAGTTTTGTTCTGATTTGGGCTCAGGAGCAAGGCAGCTGCCGCTTCTTACGCCTTCCAAGAAAATGTTACAGAGGAAAGAATTGGATTACGCCTGAATTAAGGGAACTTTTCTAAAGGCATTGGCACAGAAGGAGGGAAAGTTGGTTTGGTTTTCTGTTTGTTTTTCTTAAAGATCCTGTACTTCCAAACACTGTGAATCACTGAAGCTGAATCTCCTTCCAGAGACCCTTTCCTCCTGGGGAATAAAAAAAATTGGGAGAAGGGGCCATGGCTCAGTTTTGGCCACTAAGCATCACCAAGGCAGGAGGAGCTGATGGGCAGCAGGTTTTGTGTTTTTCCATAGAATCAGGGAATGGTTTGGTTTGGAAGGGACCTTAAACACCATCTCATTCCAACCCCGTGCCATGGGCAGGGACACCTTCCTGGGGTTGCTTTGGGATAAGCAGCATCTCCCTGTGCCAGTGGGGTGTCCCTGAGGGAGATGCCATCTACAAGGTGTCCCTCAGGCAGATCAGGGGAGCAGGCATCACTCCTTTGCTCCTCCAGCTGCCCTGAACATAAATTTAGGTCAGGAGCTTGATGCTAAATGGTTCCTCTTGTTCTCAGCTGAGAAAGCATTTATCCACTCACTGCACAATTACCCGGCTGAAAACAAGGTCAGAACAACATTGTGCTGGGAAATGGCTTTTCAGATCCTTATTAAAAGTATAGGGAAAAAAAAATATTATAATGAATTAGAAGTGGGGGAAAAAAATAATTTATTCCCTCTAGAGATTGTTTTCTGACTTTTTACCTAAAGCCTGCTTGCTGAATCTGCTTTGTAGTTACCTAAACACTATTTCCCAGCTCTGTAGGGCAGGGAGGCCTCCTCTTAAGGCCATGGGGCACTTACAAATTGAGATTGAAACCCTCAGAAGCTGAATTAATGTCATATGCATTCATAGAAAACATGTTGACTTTTGATCTGAGCCTCTCAGGAGAAAGTGAATCCCTTTGCTCTGTACTCACACATCCTTAAAATGTGAATAATGATATAGCAAGGATCAGTCCCAAAGGGTTTGCTGGGCACATCCAAGCATCAGGAACTGCTCCAAATGAAGCAGACAAAAATAGCAGCAGCTTTTTGAAGAGCCTGTTGGTTGTACTCCCTTTTAATCAAACAGCAGCTCAGGAGACAAGGCTGCCCCTAACCCATTAATATATCTGCTCACATGCCAGGCTTTTTCCCACAGCTGGATTTTAAGGCATTCAAAAGAAGATTAGCCACAGCTCCATTCAAATACAGCCTGGAGCACATGAGCTAATCAAGATCACACTTGAAGCATCTTTTTGTGCCAGGCTGTGCCAGCCCAGTTATTGCCTAGGCACGAGGGATTTTCCCTTTGTGCAGAGCCTGGTGCATCAGGTGTGGCTGTTTGGATTTCTCCTGCCCTTTCCCACTCCCAGAGTGCCCTGATGCTGCTCCAGCATCCACACCCCACTTTCCTTATTATTTTCTGGGAGTTTTTCAGTGCTATTTTATCTTCCTTGATTACCTTTGTTTGGTAGGCCAGCCTTCACACGCTGGCACAGCCTCTGCTTGAACACATCTGGAGGAGGAGGAGGAATCAGCCAGCCTTGAATGGGTCAGGATTTGCTGAGCTGTCTTTTTGGATGCCCTTACCTGGGGGAGAAGAGAGGCACTTCTTGTTGCTGGGTGAAACTGTTTTGATTTCTCCAAGTGTGTGTTTTCCCCTCTTCCCAGGGCTGGCCCTTGTGAGTGTCCTGTGTCTCCTTCTGCCCACAGAGGAGGGGAAAGGACGGCCCCAGGCACAGGCTGCTGCAAGAGCCTCTGTTTGGGCTTGGAGCTGCTGTTATCAGAGCAGCTTTGCTCTCTTGAAATGCCTTCTGGAGCTCCAGCAGCTCCTCTGGTGTGGGACCTGGAGGAGTCCCGGCTGAGATCTACACTTGCAGTTCATCAGCTGATAAAAGTGATAAGGTTTCCACCTTAGGAAAAGTGGCTGCAAGTTCTTTGTCCCCTCGAGGAGGCTAGGGCATGCTTTAGAAAGGTGCTGGAGAGAGGTCAGCTGTGGTAATTTCTTGTGTGACCCCTTTGAGCAAGCTGGCAGAGCTGGGAGGGGGCTCCTGCCATCACACACCCAAAATTCAGCTCCAGCTGAGCTGGGATCTCATCCCACTTGTTCAGTTACTGATTAAACTGAGGACAGCTACTTAGGGAACAAGTGGGAGCTCTTGAAAGGAAAGATCTCCTTAGGTCTGCCTGGCTTCCCCAGCCAGCTGTACACAGAGTCAGACCTGGGCTGGCTCCTGAGTGGGTCCACCCCACCCACGAGGGCTTCTCCAGGCTCTCCAGCTGGGGCTGGTGACCTGTTTGTGGTTTCAACACAATCCATGTGGATGGAAATTGAACCCTGACTCTTTGCTTGCTGACAAAGGGGCCAGTCCATCAGTAGGATTTGCTTTTCCTGAGGCCATGCAGGTTGTGGGGGATATCAGTCACTGAGGGATGACTAAAGATGTCACTTGTGAATTGCCTGGTTCATGAGTGGTGAGCTCAGTCTGGTCCTTGTGACTCCACCCTGAGCCAGTGCTGGGTGTTTACGGTCTGTTCCTCCTTTTTGTGCAATGATCTCTGGTAGGAACATGTGGAGAAGGGTTCTGGGCAGACACAACCCTACTGCTCTCCACACTGAAGCATCATCTCCAGGAGCTCCATTCCCCGTGGGAGATGATGTGGGTCAGAGCATCTCCAAGCTGCCTCTGGAGGTGTCTGTGTTCAGAGGGAATGGAATTGGAAACAGCCACACCTGATGCACCAGGCTCTGCAGAAAGGAAGGGAAAATCCCTCGTGCCCAGGCAAAACTGGGCTGGCACAGCCTGGCACAAAAAGATGCTTCAAGTGTGACCTTGATTAGCTCAGAAGGAATGATCTCTAGTGGGAACATGTGGAGAAGGGTTCTGGGCAGACACAACCCTACTGCTCTCCACACTGAAGCATCATCTCCAGGAGCTCCATTCCCCGTGGGAGATGATGTGGGTCAGAGCATCTCCAAGCTGCCTCTGGAGGTGTCTGTGTTCAGAGGGAATGGAATTGGAAACAGCCACACCTGATGCACCAGGCTCTGCAGAAAGGAAGGGAAAATCCCTCGTGCCCAGGCAAAACTGGGCTGGCACAGCCTGGCACAAAAAGATGCTTCAAGTGTGACCTTGATTAGCTCAGAAGGAATGATCTCTAGTGGGAACATGTGGAGAAGGGTTCTGGGCAGACACAACCCTACTGCTCTCCACACTGAAGCATCATCTCCAGGAGCTCCATTCCCCGTGGGAGATGATGTGGGTCAGAGCATCTCCAAGCTGCCTCTGGAGGTGTCTGT
>VWZP01008554.1:279149-298412 GCA_013396995.1 Dicaeum eximium
TTGAGCAAGCTGGCAGAGCTGGGAGGGGGCTCCTGCCATCACACACATCCAAAATTCAGCTCCAGCTGAGCTGGGATCTCATCCCACTTGTTCAGTTACTGATTAAACTGAGGACAGCTACTTAGGGAACAAGTGGGAGCTCTTGAAAGGAAAGATCTCCTTAGGTCTGCCTGGCTTCCCCAGCCAGCTGTACACAGAGTCAGACCTGGGCTGGCTCCTGAGTGGGTCCACCCCACCCACGAGGGCTTCTCCAGGCTCTCCAGCTGGGGCTGGTGACCTGTTTGTGGTTTCAACACAATCCATGTGGATGGAAATTGAACCCTGACTCTTTGCTTGCTGACAAAGGGGCCAGTCCATCAGTAGGATTTGCTTTTCCTGAGGCCATGCAGGTTGTGGGGGATATCAGTCACTGAGGGATGACTAAAGATGTCACTTGTGAATTGCCTGGTTCATGAGTGGTGAGCTCAGTCTGGTCCTTGTGACTCCACCCTGAGCCAGTGCTGGGTGTTTACGGTCTGTTCCTCCTTTTTGTGCAATGATCTCTGGTAGGAACATGTGGAGAAGGGTTCTGCCTTGATTAGCTCAGAAGGAATGATCTCTAGTGGGAACATGTGGAGAAGGGTTCTGGGCAGACACAACCCTACTGCTCTCCACACTGAAGCATCATCTCCAGGAGCTCCATTCCCCGTGGGAGATGATGTGGGTCAGAGCATCTCCAAGCTGCCTCTGGAGGTGTCTGTGTTCAGAGGGAATGGAATTTGGGGCTGGGTGCTTCTTGCACGTTAGCCCCCCAAAACCTGCAGTGGTTGACCTCAATGTGAACTTGCCTGACTGAGGAGAAACCCAGGGTCAGAGAGGTAAACTGGGGAGGAAAATCCACGTTCTGTGACTCCAGAGGGAACACCAGGACCGCAGCTCTTCACAGCCGTGGAGGAGGACTGGGCCCTTCTCCCTCACTGCTCCCTTCCTTTCCTTCCCCGGTGACACATGCAAGGTTGGGTGGCAGTGCAGGGGGGGCAGCGAGGCTTCACCTCAGCCAAAAAACCTCTTTCTTTTCCTTTCTTTCCTCCCATCCTGGCCTGCCCACAGGCTGGCATGGCCGTGCTATTTTGCTTTCATAAGCCGCATTATGTAAGCCGAGTCTTGAGTGGGGATGCGGTGCCAACTTGGACTCCGCAGCGGGAAGGAGCCACATTCCTCAGCACGGGGTTTAATCCTTGCCTCCAGCCACAGTCGGTTTGCTGAGAGGAATCCGAGGGCTGTGCCGAGGTTTCTAATCCCCTGCCCCAGGTGGAGCCAGCTTGTTTGCTCGGGAGCCCTGCTCTCCTTTGTCAATAGGCTGTGCCCAGGTCTCCTCCCAGCGAGCCCTTTGGAGCAGGGTTGGCCCAGGCATGCACAGCTCACCTCGGGACCCTCCTCTCCTGCCCTTGTTTGCTGAACTCTCTGCCCTCCTTGGCTTCACTTTTGCTTGCTCAAAAATGCTGGTAAGGCAGGAAAATGGAAATGGAAATGGAAGCTTCCAGAACCCCAGCCCCAGAAAGCAATGGCAGACTGGCATGGAAACACAGCCTGGGGGAGATCACGCTGGTGCCGAGAAAATTCACCTGTGCCAGCACTGGCTGCCCTGCCAGTGCCCCATCTGTAGGACGTGATTTCCATCCCACCGAAGATCTGGAGATCCCAAACCCAGGGGCCTGTTGGCACCATCCTGGCTGGGTGCAGGAGGGTGCAGGGCAGCAGCGGGTGCTTGGCAGGGTGTTTGGTGGCTCCCCAGCAGCCTCAGCCCGCTGCCTGAACCCCCTGCAGCTGGGACTGATGATCTTCAGCACCCCATTTGGCTGGGCATGGGCCATGAGGGCTCAGAAGGAAAGGTCCTCACCCTCCAGGCAGGTTTGAGATGAAGCTGACAGCAGTTCTTTTTTTCATGTACTGTGGGTGGATGAGGCACCAGGCTCCACAGTTTTTGCTGGCAGCTTCCCCCAGTGCCAAACATGTTGTTAAAATGAGAAATATTAATCAGACCCAGGGTTAGGCTGTTATTTCTCATCACAGAGCTGTGTGGCTCCAACCCATCCATGCCTTGCGGAGATGCTGAGCAGCAGCTGAATTGCCCAGCTGCCTCTGTCCTGAGCCAGAACCTGGCCAAAATGCCTAAAACACTGGGAAAGCTAGGGAATAGGAGTCTCTTGCCCTACTGAGCTGGGTTCTGGCAAGCGTGGTGGCCAGCAGGTAAAAATTCTGGGACAATTTGTTTCAACCACAACTCCCAACCTGTTCAATGCCTCTTCATGTCATTCCTTGCACTGTTCAGCATGGTTTCTTTCCTTTTCACTCTAATCTTTCATCACCTGTAAATATCTTGTTTATTTACAGGTGCCCTTTCTACTCTGCTTAAATACTGCTTGTAACATTATAGACTAATCTGTGGTTGGTTCATAAGTACAATTATATTGAAAGTGGGGTGAAAAGTTGCTTACAAGTTAAAAGTGTACTGTCAGAGTGTCTGCACTCTGGATTTGATGCAAACAGGAAAAATAGTTTCAGATAAGGCACCACTTCAGCCCTCAAATGATCCTTTGGCGTTGTTCTAAAGTCACTACACACTGGCTGATTTAAATGCTAGAATGTAATTTTCTGATGAACTCCAGAGTAAGAAGCTTAAAAGTGAAATAAGCTTCAGGTGGATTTGTTTTTAGGGGATTCTGAGCAAGCCCCCAAGTTTGAGGTGGGAATAGCTGTGCCCAGGGCTATGTTGTCCAGATGCCATTTCCATTTCCATTTAGGAAGCTACCTGGGAACAGCTGGGCTTAGAGATGGGCTTAATGTGAAAGTTGGAGGCCAAGGCTTCAGGTGGCTGAAGAATCACCAAGAACTATGCACTTGCTCTGAAATACAAGGTCTTTTCAGACTATTTTCCACCCAGACAGATAATACATGCTGGGTGATTAACTGCCTCCTTCTTTTCCACCTCTCCTTGTGGCTGGCCCTCCTGGCAAGTTCACCCTCAGCTTGCTGGTGATCTCAGGCTGGAGAAGGTCATGGAACTTGTAAGATGGGAGCTTCTGCTGGAAGATATGGTCTTGGCAAACCAAGAATCTATGCAAAGGTTGGGGTAGGGGGATGGCAGTGATACCACATGGGTTCTGCGGGTGAACGGGATGTTTTGGGTGGGAGCTTGTGGCAGCTTTGCCCAAAGAGCTCTTTGAGATCCAGCAGCTCCCCCTCCTCATCTTCCCCCTGCCCATGCAGCCAGTGGGAACTGCTCCCATGAAATCTAAAGCAAGCCCAGCAATGCTTGTCTTTTTGTTGTGAATAATGTTAGGCTTTTTTTCGCCAGCGCTATTGAGGCAGCAGCTGTATTTCACCCAGCTGGCAGCGCTCGGGGAGGAGATCAAGTGTTCTCAGCAGAGCTGGGCCAAATCTAGGGCTGGGGGAAAGTGCTGCAATCCTCAACTGGGCTCCCAGACTGGGGCTTCGGGGGATTCTGGGGGGGTGAAATAGTCCTGTGTGCTCAGGGGTCTGTGGGAGGAGCAGGAGGATGAGGAGCTCGGCTGCTGCAGGACAGGATTTTAGTCGTGTGGGTCACTTGTTGTTGGATAGTCCTCTTCTGAACCAAAAAACCAGGGGCACCTGGAGCTGTGTGTGTGTTTCTGCACTCTGCCTGAGCATGCTGCAAGAGCAGAGCTCCAGCCCTGCCAAAACATCCCGCGTTTCTGGGAAGCGTCCTCGGCACCGTGCGCTCCTCCTGTGGGACACGCTGTGCCTCCCTCTGCCAGGTACCTCTGGGCAGGTGCCAGCCCTTCCTCTGGGCTCGGGAACAGCTTGTTTTGCACGTCAGTGCCATGGGAAGCAAAGCAAGCAGGAGCAGCTGTGCCCGTGGGCACTGCTGGCCCATCTCCCTGGCACGGGCAGGACTCGTTCCTCTGTCCCTGTGCTGCCGGACCCCCGGGATGAGAGGGACCCCCCTGCCAGACCCATGTCCTTTGCACAGAAGGATTTGGGAAGAAAAGTTGTATCAATGAGAATTGCATCTCCTCTGGATCCTCAGCTCAAGCCTCCTGTCTCTGCTCTGTTTGCCCACTAATGGGTGGCGCAGTGCTGGAGATGGATGAGAAGGATGCTGGGGACAGGAGAAGGCTGGAAGGCAAGGAATATGAGGAATATGCTCAGATGAGAGGGTTTTGGTTTGTTTGTTTGGAATATTTCTTTGGGCCATTCATTATATTCCAGTCATGAGGAAACATGTGACCGACCTCTGTAAGAAAAACCTGGGGGTTTTGTTTTTTGTTTGTTTGTTTTTTGGGGGGTTTTATGTCTTCTTCTTGTTGTTGTTGGTTGCTTGGTTGGTTTTCTGGGGGTTTTCTTTTATTTTTTTCCCTTTTCTCTCCCCCTCAGAGATCTGGTTCTTAGTTCTGAGGGGACCCTTGCTGTCAGACCTCCATCCTCCCTCTATCAGTGATTTTCCTTGCTTTGCACCTCCCTCCACCCTTCACTGAATAAACAACAGCCTCTGTCCTGGCTGTGCTGTTCCCAGTACCTGTGCTGGCTGTTTCCAGCTTGCCAAATCTGCAGGGCTCGAGGTGGCTCCTCCAGAGACACCTGGATGTGCCCCAGCACAGCAGCAAACAGGAGCAGTGGGAGGGAGACCAGGGCATGGAATAAATTACGCCCCCGGGTAGTTTTTGCTGCCTGACTTGGTTGCTCTCACCCAGGGTTTATTGTCTTGCACGTTTCTGCTCCCTCCATCCCCAGGTTCATTTGGGTGTGCTGGGCTCGTGGCTCCCTTGCAGTGATCTGCTTTTCCAGCGCTGTTGACATCTGCTCATCGCTTTCCAACCATTAAACCCAAGACAGAATGGGAGGAGGGGAAGACACCTCATTAATTTTTACTCTGCCCTGGCAGATTTTGGGAGGAACATTATTTTGCACACCCCCTGCTTCCCACGGCTACCCCAGAAACTCGTCTCACAGTTGCCACAGCAAGGTTAGGCCCCTCAGGTCTGGATTTTTTGGGGGTTGTTTTTTGGCATTTTTGTTTAGTCTGGTGCCGTGTTGCAGGTGGTGAGGCGGAACATTGTGCTGCAAAGCAGCTCTGTATTTAGAAGCAGAAGCCAGGCATAGGATGCACGTTTTTAGCATCCTGAATACATTGGTTTGCAGGGAAGAATGGTTATTGCTATTCCCAGAGTGCCAGAGAAGGGTGGGATCTAACAGCCACACGGTGGATGAGCCTTGTGGATCCTGGCTTGGCTCCTGCTGCTCTCCTGGGACAGGGCTGGGGATGGGCAGGAGCTGGGCTGCCCTGGGAGCCCGTTCTGGTGGGACAGCCTTGAGCTTCCATCCCAGCCCAGCTCGCTGTGCCTAAACCACCCAACAGTGCTGGGAGCAGCCAGGCGAGACTCAGGCAGCAAACTCCTCATCAAAAAGGCTCCACTTTCCTTTTCTGTGGTCACAGCTGATGTTTTGTAGGAGCTGTGCAGGTGTTTAATATCCAAGGGTGTTTTTTTTCCCACGTGGGATTTTTCCAAGCAGGGAGTTGAGAGCAGGAACAAAGAACAGGATGATATTCTAAAAGTGGTCCTATTTTGCTGTCCCCAGAGGTAGCTGCTGTGCCAAATGGAGATTCATTTGTTCATGAGATTACCTGCAGGAAGAGGGATTGTAGCAGTGCTGCCCAGTGCCCACTGGGCTGGTTTTGGGTGATGGGCAAGGCAGTGTTTGTCAGGAGAGGTAGAACGCTGTTAGACACTGGGATCACTGGGAAACAAACAGTTCACCTGCTGGCACAAGGGAAAGGAAACAAGAAATGTGTGAGCAGAGACGTGGCCAGCCTCAAACCAGCAATGTGAGCTGGCTCTGCTCCTGGCCAGGCCCTGGTTTGGAGTCTTATTGATCCATCTCAGACCCGAGGTGGGTTTGGGCCAGCATCTCTTTGGGGTTTCTAGAGAAAAATAGAGAATATTTTCTCTATTTAGAGAATATAAAAAGAGAGCAAAGCAAGCAGGACAATAATTCCTTTCTGCTGGAGAATAATTCCTTTCCCTACAGACTTTAAGGACTTGACACCCGTAGTTTATCCACCTTAACTTCCTTGAGTAAACAGAGCTGAAAGATTCTGTGATTCTGAAAGAGAAGATGGGCAAGGTGCTTTTCACAGCTCCTCACCCCAATGATGCCCGGGCGGGAGGCGAGATCCAGGGACACAGGCAGGGATGGGGATGGGAGTCTGTACAAGAGGGATTCATGCACACACCTGATCGAGAACCCCGCCTGGATCGCTCCTGGCCTGAAATTTTCTGGAAAGGGCGGGAGGTGGATGGACCCGATCCGGCTGTGGTGATGCAGCACCTGGGAAACACTGCTGGAGATTTTTTGTGGAAAGATGACTCCACCTCGCAGGTGTCACAGCAGCGAGCAGGCAGGAGGAAGAAAGCCACCTTTGTGGCGTTCCCCTGTCCTGCAGGGCTGGCCCCAAGCCAGGGAGGTGCCTGGCTCACTCCGAGGTCTGGGGGTGGCTGGCTGAGCAGCCAGGAGCTTCCCGGAGCTGGAATTTGGGGCAGTTGCTGTCTCACCTGGAAAAGCAAGCTCTCTCCTGGCAGCAGCACAAAAGGGGCTGGGATGGGGTAACTCCTGAGCACTCCCAGCACAGCTGGGTGTGCGGGAGGTTCTCATGTACCCCTCCAGGTGCGGCTGGGCTGGCCCTGCTGGGTGCGGGAATGGCACAGAGGGAGCGGGTGTCACTGGACATTTTATAAGTTTCTTGGATGCAAACTTGCTGAGTTTTTTCTTCCATAGGAAAGCTCTTTTTCTCTGCAGGTTTCAAATCCTTGGGTGTGTGTTTCAAGGACAAAATGCATTCCTTTGCTCTGTCTCCAGATATAGGAGATGTGGTTTGCTTTTCTCAACCTATGATATAAAGAATTGTTATCTCTCTGACTTGGTAAGCATTTTCTGGCAATGGAGCTGGAAGAAGCAAGATGCCAGCTCTGTACCTGGGCAGAAATAGCCCAAATCCTTCTGAACTATGGAGTCATTTTAATAAATAATATCAGCCTTCTGATATTGGAGTCAAGAGTGATTGATTCACCCTGACGGGACTCCAACAGCAACAACTGGTGACCCCTGAGACGTGGGGCAACAGAGCGGGCACGGGCAGGATTCCTGTGGGAACAGGGCGTGGCACTGCGGGGCCCTGCTGGGTGGGGACAGTGCCAGCTCGGCGTCACCGCTCTCACCAGAGGTGCCCATGCCAAACCAAGCTGTGCCAGCCCCTCGCCGGGATGCAGGGAAAGCTCAGGGATCCGTGTGGGTGCGGGCTCGCCGCGGTATCCTCTCCTCTGGAATGGGAGGAGATGGATCTCCCCGGGGCCAGCACCCTTAAAAATGTCAAATTCTACCCAGGGGAATGGAAAAAATCCCATCCTTTGGGATTTCCCAGCTGCTTGAAAGCCACTTTAAATCCACGCCCTTTTTTGGGGAGGAGAGGATGGATCCCTCCCCGTGTTTCATGGCCGCAGGACAGGTGGGAATCACGATCTGCTGGCACATTCCCCCTCCCCTGGGATACTGTTCCTGTCTCACATCCCGATTGGAAAACCCCTGGGACTGCGAGAGTTAATTCTTCATCCCAGCTGCTTTCCTCCTCGGGCTCAGCAGGAAGAGGGATTGTGGTAGGCAAGAGGCACCGATGCGGAGGGGGAGGAGGCAAAAAAAAAAAAAAAAAAAAAAAAAAAAAAAAAAAGAGGTTTCGCGTTTAGACCTTTTACCTAATTTCCAAAGTTTCAGACCTGAGGGCCATAGCAACGAGAGCTGCCAGCGGTGTGATTGGAGGCAGCAGGCAGGGCTGGACTGCCCTCCCAGCTTCCCAAGCAGCATCCCCACGGGTGGAACACAGTCAGTGCTGGCTTTCTGCCTCCCCTTCCCCACGGGAAGAGCTCGAGGCATTGGCTCTGTGTGTGTGTGTGATTCTATATTTTTTTTCCCCAGCTGATTGCCTTTGCTAATTTCAATCACATTTTCCCCGGTTTCTGTGAGTTGTTTAGAAAGTTCCTGGGCACTTGTGAAACCAGAGGGCATCCAGGGAGGGCTGTTCTCATGAAGACCTAGAAATCAGCAGGGTGGTACAAAACCAGCGAGGTGTTGTGTGTATTTGTATAAACACAGATCAGTGAGAGGGGGTGGCACTTTGCAGCTGCAGAACAGAGCAGGAGTCCAGCAACGCTTTCCTTTTTCTATCAAATAAGTCTTTACAAAAATGCCAGGGGTTCCTGCAAAACAAAAGCAAAGACGTAATTTGGGACAATAAAAACTGCAAATAGTTCTTGTTATGGTTACAGCTTGCTGATTCTCCTTTTGGGTTTATCAGAGGGGTTCAACCATCAAGTTCCTCTCCAAGCACAGCCCATCCTGGGGAAATACAGAGTCACAGAATATCCTGAGGAGGATCATGGAGTCCAACTCCTGTCCCTGCCCAGGACTGCCCAAAAATCCCGCCCTGTGCCTGAGTGTTGTCCAAATGCTTCCTGACCTCTGGCAGGCTTGGTGCAGTCTCTACAGGCAAAAATCCCAATGAACCTTGGATGTGTTTCCCACCTGAGCATCCCCGTTTGGTGGCAGCATTCCCAGTTATCCCTCAGTAGCACTGCAGAGCTGACACAGCCGTGGGCTCAGTTTCTGCAGGTCAGGGAGATCAAGCTGCCCCCAACTCTTCCAGAGCTGCTTTTTTGGAGCAGAATTTCTTTCCAATCCTGCAGGTGTGAGCGTTTCTGGCAGCACTGAGTGGTCAGGGAGAAGAGGGAATGAAAGTGGCTAAAAGGAAAAGCACTTGCAAAGGAAAAGATGGGGACTGTAGAAGTTGGTACAAATCAAGCTGACCTGTATTCCCCAGATCTAAAGGATCACTCCCAGCTTCAGCAGAGCAGCTAAGCTTGATTAAGTCTGTGTCATGGTTCTCTTGTGCAGCAGGCAGTGTCTTCCTTCCACTCCTCTTCCTCAGTGAGCCACAGGCTTCACAAAACCTGTGCTTCAGCCACTCACTGAATCCACCTAATTCTCCTTACACTGGCACCAGGTTGTCACTGTCATGGGGAAAAGCTTTCCAGCACAAAGCTGACTGCATTTCTGGTCTTCCCAGCTCCTGCATGGCTGTGTGGGCTTGCAGTTCCTTTTTCCTGGAGAGGAGCTTGTATTTCTGTGAGTGTTATGTATTTATCTTCCAATCTGAACTAGTATTTAGAAAAAAAGAAGGGTGAAATACCCCAGCCAAAGCTACCTTTGTGTTTGTTTCCCGCTGTGCCCAAAGCTTTCTGTGCACCCCTGTAGCATTTGAACCCTCCCAAGAGCAGTGAAACACAGTTCATCCCTAGGGAGCTGTGTGCAGGGAGAGGATCATCTTCCCCAGGATTTTAATAAGCCGTGAAATTGGGTGTTTAGCTGTTTTCATTACCCTACTACTCTGTGTATAAAAGAATCCCCAATTTTTTGCCATTCATCCTAAAGATCTAGTGTGATATTCCCATCCTTTGATGCCCTTTGAATGTCAGGTTGTCTCTTCAGCCAGTGATTCCCCACCACCTCTCTCCCTCCCACCTTATTTACAGGATTTTACAGGATCACACAACACAGGATTTGTGCAGAAAAGCCTCGGAACCTTGGAGCACCTCTCTTTTCCCAGGGGTCTGAGCCAGCAGCTGCATTTCCCTCACAGACAAGAGCAGGATGGCTCACTTGCACTCAACTTTCTGTTCTTCAGGAATCACTGGAATATGAATAGGATCCTTATCAAACCAGGTTCATCCAGAGGACAAGGCCACATCAACTGTTTGCAGAGCTCCAGCAAATAAACAGCAAATAAATTCCTCCTGATTCCTCGTTTGCCCATTTTGATCCAGTGGCCAGCTCAGGCAGAGGCCACAGGGCTCGGCTGCAGAGGGGTGACAGCTTTTGGCAGGTTCTGGACCATTCCCAGCTTTCCAGGTGGTGTGATTGAACATCATGGAAAGAACTTCCATCTGGAACCTTTCAGTTATGGATTTGGGAGGTAAAAACCCAGTGCCTCTCCCCTCTGGGGGTCTAAATGTAGAGAGGGGACCTGCTGTGAGCAGGGCTTTTTTCCTTGGGGCCGTTTGCCATGCTCTGCAGCAAGGTGGGGGTGATGGATCCTGGGGATGAAATGGAAGCCAGGGCTTGGCTCCCTTCCCAGGCCAGGACTGGCATCCCAAAGTATGAGAGGCCACAAGTTATGAGGACTTTCAGTGCTCCAGGAAAGGGGCAGGTGACACAGGCCACGGCCAGAGCTCTCAACATCTGACCTCTCACTGCTGGAAAGTTCTCTTTGTCATCTGCTTGACGAGCAGTGAAAAACTTGCAGGCATCTTCCTTTGTCTTGCTGCAGTTTGGATGGCCAAGAGAGCTGTTGTTCCATGCAGGCTGCCTTGCCCAGCCACCACAGCTCTCCAGAGCACATCCAGGGTGTCCCTCTGTCAGGAATCTGGGGGCTGCAGGCTTGGGGGCTCAGCTCACAGCGAAGGAAGGGCACACATGAAGTTTATGTTGATGCTGGCCAGGCTGCTCGCTCTCCAGAAGGGCTCATGTCTGCACAGCTTCAATCTAGGGCTAAATTTAAACACCAAAATGCAGCGTTTAGGAGCCCAGGGAATAGCCCAGCCCTCGTCTCCTGTGGCTGCCTCCAGCCCGCGCTCCCTTTGGCAAGGAAGAAGCTTTTGTTTCCCTTGGACTCTGGGCCAGCTTGGAATAATAACAGCAGCAAAACCCTCCCTGCCCCAGCACAATGAAGCAGCGCTGTCGAATCCCAGATGTGCGGAGGGGAAGTGCCCAGTGTGTCCCTTCCCAATGCTTCCCTTCCAGATGTGGAGTGGCAGGGAGCTGCAGACAGCTGGTTGCCAGCCAAGAGAGGAGTGGAGAGTGGATTTTTGCCCTGGAGACTCTCTGGATCTCACTGCCTGTGGCTGAGGGAAGAGGTTTGGGTGCCCTGGCAGCTGTTCAGCTGGTTTGGAACAGCTCGAGAGTGCTGTGTGCTGCAGGGAGGGAACAATCCACCAGGAAAGGTGAGGATGCCCTCCCTCTCAGATGTGTCTGCATCCTCAAAGAACCCTCAGTCCCCATCTTCTCCCCCTCAAGCACCTCTTGTTCCTCATCATTTCCTCCTGAGCATCACCAGTTAAAAATGTTAAAATCCCTGCAGGCAGCTTGATGGGACAGAGACACATCCCCTGCTCAGTCCTGTCCCCTGCCTAGGCACAGGCCCAGCATGGAACACCTCATGCACAAAGGTCATGCTGAGTGAGCCTCAAGTGAGCTGCTGTGGGCTGAATCTGGAGACTGAAGCCCGTCCCCCTCGGAATGAGGTGGGCCTGTCTCAGGTTCAGCTGAAAGGCGCCTCTTTCGGGCAATCCCCCGGGATTTGGGCAGCACAGGAGGGGGCACAGCTGCCTCTCAGGGTGCTGCTGGGTGATGCAAGCCAGGGCACTGCATCCCGTGACCGAGGCTGGCTGTACCCACCCAGTGGAAAATTCCTCCCACCCATGGGACACCTCCTTCTGCCTTTATTTTGAAGCAGCTCGCTGAGGACACGGCCAAAGCAGGAGATAATAGGTGCTGACAGGGGCCTGGCTGCTAATTGGGGTTTTGCCAGGGCTTCCACGGTATCTGCAATTAGAGGAAGGTGGGAGGGAGATGGTGGAGGAGGAGGATGACAGCACACGGATGTGACGGGGAGATGGAGCCCGCGGAGGAGCCGGGGATGTCTGAGGAGGTCACAGGGAGGGATCCTCATCCCAAAGCCAGTGCTGGGATTACTCACACCCATGACATCAGCCTGGGGCCCTCCCAAGCTGTCCCAGTGCCGGGAAGGCTGGGACAGGGCTTCCCCTTGTGTGGGATGGGGATCCAGACCCCGCACGGCGTCAAGGCTGATCCATCCCCATGTGGCAGCAGGGCTGAGCATTGGGAGTGGTCACCTGAAATTTGGGGTGCTCATGGCACTTCCTGCCATCCTGCAGGAGCTTTCTGCTCCTCCTTCTTATCCCTTCTCTTCCCTTTGTTCCTTCCTCTCATTTTCATGCAGCACTACTGGCCACCCATATTCCAGAGCCCACCCAACGGGGTGGACGCTGTCCTGACCCTTTGCAAAACCAACCATTTATTTACAAAGCTTTTTTTCCCCTTTGCCCAGTTTGAATTTTCCACTGGGTAGCAAAGGTGCTTTGTTCGGCTCTTTGTTCACAGGGGGGAAATGCACACCAGGAAAAAAAAAAGCACAGGAGGTTTAATTGAACTTGCTGCTTGAAGCTGTTTCATTTGCCATGAAGGAATCGTGCAGGTGTCTCAACAAAATGCTTCAGGGGTTTTTTGCAAGATTAGATCTTATAATTTGTCTTCCTGAATGTGTAAAATTATCCCAGGGAGACCTTTGCCCTAACGGCAGCTCAGGATAGCTTCCAGTCTATCTCAAAAAGAAATCTAGAATAAAAATAGAAAGATTCGGACACACAAGACCCTCTGAAAGATGTAAACAATCTGTCTTGGGATGCATTTAAAGTGAATCAGAGAGAAAGTAGCTCAGGAGTCCTGAGGAGGTGCTGGACATGATGCTGGAGGCCACGGGGTAATTCAGGTGGGGCACCAGGTAAAGCCCAGCTGTGGGTAATGCTGCTCCCAAAAGAGAGGGACAACAAATTCTTTCTACCAGGCCGTAAAGACAGGGCTGGGCTGGGCCTGGCCGTGGAGTGGTTCATTGCTTGATGCCAGATATGGATCCCAGTTCAGAACATCTGCAAACAGGGCACATGGATTGAAGAGAGCTTTGGAGCAGCATCTGCAAGGATTCACTTCCCTCTGGCCTGCCCTGCTGGGATCAGAGGAGCTTGGGAAAAGGGAGCATGAGCGAGCAAGGGCCTTGCTATCCTAATGCCTGGGTTTGCAGCTGATGGTCACACTCACACCCTGCTTCCCTGCACAGGTAAGGGTTCCAAAACCCATGCAGAGAGTCTGGGCTCCAGGACTTTGTTCCTTTCTTGTGCCCTGGAGTGGCTGCCCGGGGCTCTGCTGTCACCTGAGCAGCCTCACAGCACAGCACTGGAGGGAAACAGGGATTTATCCATCCCCTTGGAAGGATTTACCCTTCCATCTCCTTGGATGACCAGANAGCAAGGAAGTGGGTGGCTGCTCCCTGCCAGCCGCTTGGGAAATATCAGCAGCAGCCACGTAAGGAGTTGTGCTTTTGGCACAACCTGCGTGCTCTGCGGCACGGGGAGGGGTGTGCGATCTCCTCCTGCTTCCAGGAACCCTCCCGGCACGGGATGCGGGGCCGGAGCTGGTAAACATGAGACAACCGCTGGCCTGTAACCCAAGCGGGTCCCTGCATCAGCTGCTGCCTGCCCGGGGTGGCAGCACATGGGACAGTGTGTCCTAGGGCAGGGGTGTCACCAGCGGGGGGACAGGAGCCCTGCGAGTGGCGGGGGGAGCTCGCACTCCTGTCAGGGTGCGTGGCTATTCCTCGGGTGCAGCCCGGCTCCAAACCCTCTTCCAAAGCCAGGAATAGCCCCTTGGCCAAGGGACAAACCTCTCCCCTACTCTCTCCTTCCCCAGGAGCCGTGGGTGACATCGTGCCCCCAGTGACAGATAACACCGCTGCCTGTGCCGGCTGCCAGCGGCTCCTACTCTGCCTGCCCACCCAAATCCACCCCAATCCACCTCCCCTGGGATTCCTGCCCCGCTCCCTGCCTCCCGGCAGAACTTGCTGGGTGCAGGGAAATCGTGACCTCCTGCCTGCTGTCCCCTTTGGCTCCCTGTGCCCGGAACACGCAAGGGGACAAAGGCAGGGCAAGCGCCAGGCCCCCAGATGAGACCCGAGCAGGGTGGGAAGGGGGTTTTGCAATCACAAAACGTCACATTAATTAAACCAGAGTCAGGCTCAGGGGTGGTTTCTGTTAATGACATCCATGTGGGGACTGAGTATGGATGATCCCGAGAGGGGGGAAGGGTGGGGAGACCTGGGGGGGAAGGAATGGGGGTGAAATTCGCTGCTATGGAGCATGAAGTCGAGCTGGTGAGGATGGGAAAGAAAAGCTCCTGCTGCCACACTGAGGCTTGTCTGAAGTGGCTGAGGACAAGGACACCGTGAGGGGGGGATGATCTTGGTGGGTGGGGATGTGATCCCCATGGCTGTGTCCCTGCTGTGTCCCCTGCACCCAGTGTGGCCTGGCTGCGGCAGGATGAGAGGGGCAAGGGTGGTCTGAGGGATGGGAGAACCCAGGGGAGATGGGACGAGCTTGGCTGCTCTGGCTTAGCAAAGCAGGGAGCGTGAGGGGCACATAGAACCTTCCTGCCCCTGACCCTACATCCAGCTCTCCTAAAACTTGCCCTAATTTTCAGCCTTCAGTTTAATTTCTTTCAGGCAGGGAGGCAAGGCCCGGCCGAGCAGCGCTCTGAGGACATGGGGTGGGGCTGGGCTGCCCACTGCTTTATTTGTGTTCTTAGAGCACACCACAGGTCACTGACGTGGGTGGAATTCCACCCTGGAGCCTGGAGCAAGTCCTCATCCTCATCTCTCTCCTCGGGGATGGACTGGAGCCAACAGCTGAGCTGGGGTGCCACCAGAGTGCCACCAGAGTGCCACCACAGTGCCTGGCTGAGGCGAGGGATGAGGGGTGGGCAGGTGCCAGGATCTGGGGAGAAGAGCAAGGCAGGGTACAGGGGACAGCCCACCCGCTGTTGTCACTCCTGGAAGAGTCCCAGGGCAGTGAGGGTCTGGAGGTGCCGAGCTGGAGACACCACTGGTGGCACAGGGGGGCTCCTGGTGTAAGTGGCCTCAGGGGGAATTCATTTGGTGGGACAATAGGCAGCCTTGTGCCAAGGGAGCTGAGGGTACTGGGATGCTGAGATGAGACTGGGACAAACTGGAGAAGGGTGGGGAGAAGGCCCCCCCTACCCTGCTTGATCAGTGGAGTGATGAGTTGGCAACATGGTGAGTCCAAAGCTGAAAAAGTAGGGAAAAACCTTGGAAAGGAGGATGTGTGGGGGCTTAAAACAGCACAGCACATGTTGAAAACACAGCTTGGGTCCCTTTATCATCTCCAGAGTGATTGATGCAAGAGAAGCAGCTCAGCAGGGCTTGGGCTCACAGGGAATGAGTCAAGAGGGCTGGAGTCCCCCTTCTTGAGTCACTGTTAGCAGCACTGGGAGCTCCCCCTGCCCCTTCCATTTGTGAGTGGTGATGGAGTCACCATCCCCTTGGGGGGAAATCATCAATTTATCATCGAAGCCTGAAATAAAGAGAGAAATTCTCCCCTGGGATGCTGACCCAACCTGCAATGGTGGCAATGCTTCCTGGAAGGGCAGTGAGTATCAGATCCCTGCTTCAAGGCATGAGGTTTGCCTGGAAATTCGTCCAAGCAAAATGTGCTGGGAGTCATTGCTTGAGGACTCTGCCTTGTGAGGTGTGAAATATCTGCCTTTTCTGATCTTCTAGGAGATGATTTTCTCTGCTTGAGCCACCCAAGTTCTTGGCCTCAGCTGGTTCAGGTGGCCCAGCACCCAGCTCAGTCACACATTGCTTTCATCCAGGGGTGCACGCACTGAGGGGATTTAGCAGGACCAACACTCAAACCTCGCCTTGAACATGAAAGGTTGTGACAAGGATCCTGTGGGAGGGAGCTGAACCCCAGGAGCAGAGGATGCCAAGCACTGTTTTTATTGCTGGAAACAG
This sequence comes from Dicaeum eximium, assembly GCA_013396995.1. Taxonomy (NCBI): domain Eukaryota; kingdom Metazoa; phylum Chordata; class Aves; order Passeriformes; family Dicaeidae; genus Dicaeum; species Dicaeum eximium. Next base: position 294,877 of record VWZP01008554.1, read on the forward strand.
CCAGACATCAGGACTGGGGTCTTTTTTCTGAGCCATCACACGATTTTGGGGTGATTTTTCCCCTCTACACACAACCCAGAGCATTCCTGCACTTCCCTATGTCCCACTGCCAGCTGAAGGCTCTGCTCTTCGGCCTCCCCTCTGGTGTTTCTTTCCTCCAGGCGTTTTTCTCAGAGATCCACCTCTTTTTTTCCAAAGCAGGCAGTTTCCCCTAACAGCAAGCACCCAGTGGCCGGCAGCTGATGGCTCTGTTGCTTTGCCTTATGCACAAAACTTTCCACTTGTGCTTTTCCTCTGCCCAGCGGAGGGAAATGCCTGCTCTCCTCGGCCTCCCTCCTGCAGAGGGAAACGTCTGCCCTCCTGTGTTCAAAGTCCCCTCCAGAGAGCAGCCCAGGGTGCACTGACCTCAGGGGGCAAATATTTTCCTTGACACCTCCTTCTGACATCTCTGGGGCTATGGACCTACAGCTGACCCAGCTCTGGGTTTACAGCCAATTCCTGGTTTCCCTACATGTCCCCAGGCAATGTCACCCCCTGAAGGTTTCAGTGACCTCTCTGCTGGCCAACAAGGTGGCCTCTGGGCCAGTGCTGCTCCCCAGGGGCACCAAATCCTTCTGCCTTGCCGTGATGGCATCTCCAGCATCTCCCCTTGCCTGCTCGGAGCTCTAACCCATGTGGCCGTGGGCTGATGCCAAGCCAGCTGGAAGCCAGAGCCAGCAGGCACAAAGCATCCGTGGGCCTGAGGTGGGATGCAGGGAGGTTGTTTGGAAGTGGGAACAACTTGTCAGCAGGCCTGGCTGGGGAGGGGACACTCACTGACTCTGTCCCTGCTGCTCACCCAGTGGAATGGGAAGGGGTGGATGATCCAAGAGGTGTTTTCCACCTCCAGCCCCTTGGTGTGTTTTGGTTGTACAGAGACCTTCCCAGACTGTCCTTCTCAAGGGGACAGTCACATCTGGTGTCTGGATTTCCTGAACACGTGCTGCACAGCCCAGAGCTCTTCATGGGCCAGGTGTTTCATCTGCAACCCTGCAAAGTCCTCCACCGTTGGCTTTCTAAGACAAGGTGCTGTGGTCACTCTGCTGCTGCCGGGGCTTTTCAAATCACGTGCCAGGCCCCAGCTCCAGTGCAGTGTTTTGAGGGGGAACAGGGTATTCCATGAGCTGGATTCCTGAGGATTAGATTCCTCCCACCTGCCTCTTGTGGAAAAGGGAGAAAACACAGAAATATTGCCAAGCGTGTGGCACACACCAGGAGGTGTCAAAAGACGCTCCCATCAGCCCCATGGGCAGCCCTGAGGGAAAAAGCACCCAAATAATTTGCATTTGTCATGCAAAAGGGCATTTCAGAGCCCTTTATTTCTTCCTGGGGCTTCAGTTCTTCCCTACAGCAAAGGTCCTTCCTCAGGTGAAGCAAGGAGAACACCCACACCTGCCCTTCTGGTAGCTCCTCCACAGTTTGTAAAAGGATGTTTCCCAGTTCTTCAGCACAGGAGAAGTTTTGTTCTTCTCTAGAGGGTTGTTAGTGCTACAGGGAAAATCAGCATTAAACATCTGTTAACCTGGTTAGGTTTAAGGCTCCTTTTTTGGCTGCTCAGTAAGATTTTTTCATTTTAAACATCTCCCTTTTTGGCAGACAGGGAAGGTTTTTCCACCTGCTCCACAGCTTGCCTGGTGGTTGCTTCACAGGAATGCTTCAGGATGCAGTGGAGAGCTCAGCCTGTGATTCCAGGTATTGTCCTGCACCTGCTGCAGAGCGAGTCATGGACCTCCTCCCTCCATCCCGTGCTCCTGGAGTGTCCCTGGGAGATTCCCAGCACGGCTGTGAGGGCAGCACTCCCACCCTGCATCACCCAAGGGTGCTGTCCGTGAGCTCTTTCACAAGAGGCTGAGCTCTGAAAATCCACGAAAAGCCAGTGGCACATTTTTGCACCTGTTTTCAGCTTCTCCTTGGAGGAGAGGCGTGTCTTTGCTCTCGAGCACGTGCTGTGCTCCCCTGTGGAGAACCCAGGTGGGTGCCTGCTTCTGGGAGGATGCAAGGGCTGTGCCACCGACCTGAATGTGACAGCTCAGTGTTGAGGAAATGATGCTCTGCTGGAAGCACCTGCCTGTTGGACAGGGCAGAATTTTGGAGGTGGGGATGTAGAATCATACATTGAATATATAAACCTCAGCTTTCCCAGAGGCCTTCCCTGGCACTACTGCTCTGCCTCCTCGCGTTTGTGGCGGGAGAAAACCGCGGTTAACCTCACGACAAACACAAATTGGTTGGGTTTTGTTGCCCTTTTTTTTTTTTCCTTTTAATTTTATTTTTTTGGGTTCCATGTGTTCAGTTGGAACAAAAAAACATCTGTTCCCGAGCCCAGCAGCTGGACCAAAATGCAATGACGTTAGCATCAATTATCCTCCGGGATGGGGAGGCTGCCGGGAGAACGAAGGGAACGGCGCCGATTTCCTTAACGCTGAATAACAAATGAGAACAACAGCTTGGCTCCGTGGCTCATGTGCTCCCAGAGAGCTTCCAAATCCCCACCTGCTCCAGCCCTTGGGCTTGGGGTGCCAATGCTGTGTGCCGCTGCCCTGGCACCACTGTGAGGCAGAGTCTTTTGGGAGATGCTTTTGCGGGAGCTGGGGGATAAAGCCCGTTTTTGGTGTCTCGGTTTATGGCTGCTGTGGTGGGGGAGATTGAAGAGGGAAGTTCCCCGGAATTGTGGGGAGTCAGCCGAGTAACGCTACTCACACTGATGCGATGATATAACATTCTCCTTTATTTGTTTAAAATGGTAGGTTATATAGGTTTCAATATTGTTTATCTTTCTTGGTATCCCCTTATTGGTATACAGCATAAAAAGAATGTAAACAAAAATTGCCTATCTCCACTTTTAAGGTGGTGAAGGTACTAAGTCCTACTTCTACATCTATTACACACACACTATCTACTTTATTCTTCTGCATACCTTAAGCTAATTTCTAACTGCGCCACAAACTTTGTTCTCCACTGGGCCTTGCTCAGGCCCGGGCTGTTCTTTGTTCTTCACTAGGCCTTGCCCAGGCCCAGGCTGGGTTGCCCAACTAGTCCAGGAGCAAATCATGTCTTGCTCCTTCAGAAATTCAGCTACAGGAGATCTTCTTGAATGCACTGATTTTTTGGGGGGGATGGGATGGGGCTCAATCGCTTCTAGTGGAGCCAGCACGGAGAGCCCCGCGTGGGACGTGGCCAGCGGTGGGTGCCGGCAGGGACCCGGAGCGGAGCTGGGGCTCACACGGGGATGGGATGATGCGGAATCACGTTCCCTGGGGACAAAAAGGGGCCATTAACGGGGACAAAGGGGGGAGCGATGGAGCACAATGGCTGCGATTTGTTGGCAGGCGCGACCTCCAGTCCCTGGCAGCACCTCAAAGCAGCTGGGAAGTGCCAGTCGGTGGCGATGCTCCGGCGCGTGATGTGGGGCGCCTGACCCTGGCGTAAGGCAGGGACACGGGCTGGGACACGGGCAGGGACATGGGCTGGGACACGGGCTGGGACACGGGCAGGGA
>VWZP01008554.1:298934-373347 GCA_013396995.1 Dicaeum eximium
GGCTGGGACACGGCAGGGACACGGGCAGGGACATGGCTGGGACACGGGCAGGGACACGGGCTGGGACACGGCTGGGACACGGGCTGGGACACGAGCTCCGAGCTGGCTGCTCCCCCCCGGGTCCCCGCAGATGAATCCCGAGTGCTCCAGGGACGTGCCACCCTGTCCCATCCCATCCTGTCCCATCCCATCCTGTCCCGTCCCCAACACCCTCACCAAAAGCAGGTTGTTTTCCCCAAATCCCAGCAGCACAGAGAAAAACGCGTCTGTGGGAAAACTGCAGGAAGTCAGCAGGGAAAAGCATTTTTCATAAGCGAGCTGCTTTTGTACCTGCACAGCCAGATGCTTAAATAACTTAATGCAGGAAATCATTTCGGCTGCTGCGATTTTGAAGCCTCTGAAATAGCTCTGCTGCTCCCTGGGGAGCTGGGAGCATTTTAGGCCTGGCAGCTTCCAACACCCCGCAGGTGAGGTACAGCTGCTCCTGGCAGCCTGGGGGCAGGGCAGGGGGAAATGGGGCTCCTGGGGCTCGTGTGATGCTCTCGGTGATTTTTTGGCAGGAAAGCGTTTGGGGTGAGCAACAGGGGAGAAAGAGCTTGTAAAGGGAAGAACAGCTAGCTCCAAAAAGCTGGGAGCACCAAGCGCCCAAGGAGTGCTTTGTCTGGCTTCTTCCTTGAGTGTCCCTCTCGTGGGAGGGTCACCCACACCCATGGAATGGTTTGGGTTGGAAGGGACGGTAAAGGTCATCCAGTCCCACCCCCTGCCATGGCAGGGACACCTTCCACTACCCCAGGTGCTCCAAGCCCTGTCCAACCTGGCCCTGAACATGCCCATGCCCAGTTTCTCTGGGCACCCTGTGCCAGGGCCTCTCCACCCTCACAGGAAGGATTTCTTCCCAATATCCCATCTAAACCTGCTCTCTGTCAAGCTGAAGCCATTCAACAGCACCCAGCACATGCCTTCTGTTTTCCTCTAATCACTTACTGCTTTTGGCCTCCAGCCTTGGGTGTATCCACAAGCCACACTGGGCCAACGCTAGCCCAGGTGTCACATCTGATGTTTGTCACCTCTCTGCTCCCAGACATGGTGCTGCAGGCACTCCTGGCCTCTCCTACCAGACATGGAGTCCAGCTGGGAAAATCCCCAAAACTTCACTCAAAAGAGACTTGGCAGATCTAGAAGCAAAAGTAAAGGAAGCTTTGGCTTTATAAAAAAATTTGAATACCAGATCACTTTGTCCCAAAGCAACTGAACTCAGCCCAGTACGTCTATTTTGTGTTACATTATGTACTGTACTCCAGCCTGTTTTCCCAAGCCTTACAAAAGCCAGAGGATCCTCATTTTGTTTGCCTGTCCCAACCCTCAGTAACATGCTGAACTGGCTGGTTTTGGGGACGTCTGGCAAGGACATTAATTCCTCTCAATATTCTGGTCTTCCTGGCTGTATGAAAACAAGTGCTGGTGCTGGAGGTTGGCTTGATCTCAAGTAGTGAGGGAAAGGCTTGTTGGGTCCCTGGTTTTCCAAAAATTCCCATCTGGTGGGAATTCATCAGCTGGAGCACTGAGATGGGGCTGCCCTGATTCCAGGCACCTCCTCCCCTCCCAGCCTGCCAGCAAAAACAGCCTGGGAGGATTTTCTGGTGTGTTAGGATCCAGAGAAGGGCTGAGGTCCCTGCCCCCTGCCTGATTCTCCAGTGATCTTTTTCTTCTTTTCATCCCTCTTGCAGTGGCCTGCTTTTCCCAGCCTGGTTGGTAATCTTAAAGAATAGGAGGCAGAAGCCTAAAATGTCTCCTGAGGAGCTGGATTTTAGTCCCTCCCTATGGCACTGGTGCTCTGGCTCCCTGTAAATCGTCTCACCTCTACCAAGACTGAGCCTTCTGGGCATCATCCTCCCCTAGCCAGGGCAAAATGTGCCCTGAGGGTGCCAGAGTGGTGGGAGATGGGGATTTGTGCCCCAGGCAAACTGGAATCTACAGCAGCCACCTCTGGCTCATCACTGGAGGAGGCTTTGGAGAGCTGGATAGGACAGAAAACGCTGAGCAAAGCTCAAGAGAGTCCAGGTGTGTGCAATGCAGCTAAAAGGAGGTGAGATAGGGGAAAAAGGGCAAGACAGGAGCAGCATTCTGACCACCACAAGGCACCTGAAACAAGGTGGGACGCTTTGTGGGGCAGCCACCAGGCAAGGGATGCATGGCTCTGCTTTGTCCCAGCAGCTCGGGGAGGGGGGGCAGCTCTGGAGCTCTTCCTTCTGCCAAGGCTAAACATGGTGCAACATTTGCATCCCATCTCGGTGGGGGTGTGTGCTCTGGGAAGCTCCCATTCAGCTCTGCTTACCCTGAGGCTGCTCCCACCCCAGCCCAGAGTCAGCATCCCTGCCTGGGGCACCTCGGGAAAGGGAATGAGGGCCTGGGGGGCTGCTGGGGCAGGGGCCTCTCCTCCTGCCAGCCTCCTCACCCCTTCATTTCAACACACTCCCCCACCTCCAGCTTGTTTGCACAGCTCAGAATGTTCCGAGCATTATCAGTGTTTGCACTTTTGCCACTGTTTGTGCTGGTTGCACTTTAAGGGCAATAAAGTCAAGCTTTGTTTGCGTACAAGGAAGCCATGGGGTTTTTTTCCCCCAACATGCCAGAGCTCGCCCTAAAACATGGCACCAACCACCCCTGGAAGGCCTGGGCCTGACTGGGATGAGATTCCTGGGGGAAAAGGGGCTTGGTGTGTTTACAACACATGGGGTTCACACCCTGCACCACCCCAAGGCTCTGCCTGCCAAGCTTTGAGCCTCATGGGGAAGGCTGGTGCAGCATCCTCCCCCTTTTATCCCCAAGGAATCCCACATCCCACAGCCCCAGCAGCCCCTTTCCCAAGTGAACTCTTCCCTGGCAAAGCCACTTCCCTCTGAGCCCTGGGGTTTAGGGAGCAGCACAGGAGCCAGCTGCTGCTGATGACAGGAGACCATGGGGGTCCCAGGGTGCAGGGAGGTGACCTCCTGTGTGTGACCCACAGGCTGACACCACCTCCCTGCTGGCTGCAACATGCTGTGGCTGTCCAGGGGTTGAACATTAACAGCCTGGGGCCAGTGCAAGGCCAGGGGAGTCTCCAGAGTGTCTGGGGAAGGAAGGGTGTTATTTCTGGAGAAAGCAGTGCCAGGAAGGTGCCCTCTGCTGTGCTGTTCAGTGGCACTCTCCGAGCTTGCTGCTCCCAGAAAACCTCCCTCCATCGCTTTCTCCACCTCTCAGTCCGGTCTGGGCTGCCCAGCACAGGGTATTTTCCACACTGCCTAAATCTGAGCTGGCTGGGGCATGTGCTGACCCTCTCGGGGTGATGCCAACTCCCCCAGTGCCCCTGTGAGCTCCTGGTGCCGCTCCAGAACCTCGGGATGGGGCAGAGCCCACGGCAAACCCGCAGCTCGGTGGCTGGACAGGGACCACAGCTGCCTGTTTTTCCTGGAAGGGCAACGTTCACTGCAACTGATCTCTGGATTAGCACAGGGCATTTTCTCCGCCCTGCCGAGGCACATGTCACTGCTGTCACCTCTCCAAAGAGCTCAGCACCAGCAACACCCTGTAAACAAGGTGCCTGCTGGCCTGGGTCACCAGGGACACCTGGGGCTGGCAGGGACCAGGAAAGGCACAAATTTCTGAGCTTCTGTGGAGTTTAAGCTCGCAAAAAAATTAAAAAAAAAAAAAAAAAGAAAGATGTGGAAAAGGCAAAGCTGTGTCTGGGCTGGAAAGAATGCCTTGGCACAACCCAAAATGCAGGTGCTGGGCTGTGGCGTGGTGGCTCACCCTGCCCTCTCCTGGACACCGGCTCTCGCTGGCAAGCCGGTCCCTTGGGGGAATATCTGGGATTTTTAAATGCTTTCCCTCCAGAAAACACCCTGAGCTACCCTGAGCTGTCTGGGGGTGTGGCTCGAACAGGGCTGTTGGGCCAAGGAAGGATTGTGGCATGGAACCATGGATTTGTGGAATGTTTTGGACTAAAAGTCAGCTTAAAGACCGTCTAGTTCCAACCCAGGGAAGGTTGTGTCATTTGCTGTGACCTGATGCCTCCTTGGCGAGTCAGCACCGATGGCTCCCTGAATTCCCCATTTATTACTGGGCAATTTTCCATTTTCTGGACCAGGAGGGAATGGCTGTTCTGTCTCCATCTGCCCCCATCTCAGGGGATGCTGCTGTGGCACTGCCTGCAAAAGCAGCACTGCGGCCTCTCAGCTCTGCTGGGGGTTTTTTGGCATGCCAGGGTGGCTGTGGCTTGCTCTGGGGAGGAGGCACTCACTCCAGCAGTAATCCAGGGGTCTGAGAAGCAGCCTGGGATGTGCCTGGTGCTGCCTGCTCCCACCCAGCGTGGGCTGAGCCGTGCAGGTGGGTGAGGGGCACACGCTGGGGAGCTCAGCCTTGCCCAGCAGAGCCCTGGCTGCAGCTCACGCTCTCCTGCTTCCATCCTGCCCCTCTGGAGCACCTCTCCTCCGCCTCCTGCCGCTGCCAGCAGCTCTCCCCACTCACATCCACACCAATGCTCCTTGGAGTCAGCCAGGTGTCTTTTTCCTAAGGAACTGTGATGCCAACACAGCGTTGCAGAAACCCAGCACGGCTCTAGTCCTGCTTCAGCCCAAACCCAGGGATTAGGGCATGAGGTGAGCTTGGGCTGGAGGCACAATCCAGTCCCCAGTTTTATCCCAAAGCTTGCAGACAGGGAGCACAGGGTGACATGGACATACCGTGGTGCTAATTGCTGCCTGTAATCCCAGGATTATGTTTCACTGCTTGTTATATCCCTGTTATGCTCCCAGCTCCATTCCCTACCCCTGGCCAAACTAGAGCACAGCAGGCCTTGAGATCCTCCTAATTAAATGCTATTTTTTTTTTAATACATATGACATTTTTTAGTGCAATTTAAAACACTTGACTTGAAGACACAGCTCCCTCCCAGCCTCCAAACATACCCAGCGTGTCCCCAGGGATTAGGGGCCGAGCAGAGAGCCTGAGCAAGTGCCACTGGGATCACAGCTGATCCCCCAGCCCCTTCCCTTTGGGTGGGATAAATAAAGGGCCCATTTTGGGTGCTGAGGTCTGTCCTGCAGCAGAGCACTGCTCATCCCAGAGGGAGCAGCTGTCTGAGGCATCCATCAAAATGCAGGCACCCCCTTGGGAATGGCTCTGTTTCATCCCTGGAGCTGTTTATGCAATTATCAGGGCCAGATGAATGGTGATTTTTGTTCCAGCAGACACTCTGCACCCTGTGAACCTTGTGGGAGATAAATCACTGACCCAGTAATTGTATTTCTCCACCTTCCTCCCTCCTTGGCTTCAAATAAATGGGTTGAAACCGGTCCCAGCTCTCTGAAGAGGTGGTGCTGAGAGATGGGAAGAAAGGAGAGGGAAGGGGCAGCAGAAGGCTCTCTCAGCCCAGTGTCTGGAAGGTCCTGACAGTCTCCTCACCATGAACCCAGGTGCCTCCTTCCTCTGCAAGGAATCACATCTCTTCATGCTCTTCCCTCCCTCCCAGCTGCAAGACAGACCACAAGCAAGAGGATTTGCTGGGGTTGGGGAGGAGGGACTGGAAAAAACCTCTCAGCAGCTCTTGCTGCAGTTCTGCAGAGGCTTTTCTGCCTGTAGCTTTTTTACTTTATTTGGTTTCACCAGGTCTGATTTTATTGGATATTTCTGCCTTTTATGTGGTCCAGTACTCAGAACAGTCCATCTGGGAGAAGGCTCGATCCATACACACATCTCCATGTACAAAAGCAGGGAATAAGGAGACTCAGGGTATATAAGTGAGAGAGAAGAAGGGGTTTTGATTTATACTCCCACAGTGGGGCACCAGGAGTAGGATTTTAGGATCTGCTCAATAAAGGATTCGAGGTTTCTAAAAGACACACAACCCGGGAGCCCTTTCAAGCTCAGCCCCTGAAATAATAACCATTTTGGAAAGCAGTGCTCTAAAATGGGAAATAAAAAAAAAAGAAAAATTGGTAAATCTTATATGGCAGTCAATGAACAGGAGCAACAGTTTTCAGCTCATAAGGGCTGTCAGGGTGGGTCTCTGCTCCCTCTTCCTCCACGTGACAGAAATTATTCAAATTCCTCTCTTTTAGCAGCCAGGCAGTGATCCCGCGCTGCGTCGGCCGAGGAGCAGATGCAGCTCTGGCAGGCACTCAGCAAAACACCAAGTGAGCAAGTTTTTCTGCTGCCTCTCACATCCACACCATTCCTGGGAGCGGGGCGTAATCAGCCTCCGTTTGTTTTCAGCTCCAGAATAGACGGGAACACGAGCCGCAGCAAAGTGCTCCTGCTGCTGGGAGCTGCCAGGAAAACGGGGATGGGAAAGGTGCAATTCCTACTCTCTGTGTCTCCTTGAGCTTTCCCCATTAAACTAATAACTGAGACACCCCAAATCAAGCCTTGCAAGTGCCAAAGGTGCCTCTAGACAGGCTCTTTACTGTCAAAAATTACAGACACTTGCTATGATTCAATATCCATGAGCTCACTACTTCTCTGGCTGATTTACTTCCCCAGCTAAAATATATCACCCTTCCTGACTTCCCATCAGCTGGAGAAGGGAAAGCAAGCTGCCTGTGCCTTTATACTACACCCCAACCAGCCTGGGAATATTGGCAAGGTTGTTGGACACCAACTCTGTTCCCACAAAACATAGCGTGGGATGTGAGGGATCAAAAAGTAGATTTCTTGCATGGAATGGAAAAAACACCAACACTTGAACTAGTGATGGGGAAATGCTTGAAGAAAGACCTTGCATTTTTTATTTTTAGGTGATGTATGCAGCTCTCCTGGTAGCCATGCAGTGATGGAGAGTGTTGGTGTGACCCAAATATTGCAGGGCAGAACAGAGAGGGTCCTTCTACTCTCACCTCTGCATGTGGCTACTACACACCCTGCTCCCTCTCTCTGGGTGCCACTGTGCTGCTGGCTCTTTGGGATAACTTTGGGATAAGGACAGCAAAGGCTGTTTGCTCATCCTCCTACCTGGGCCCCGTGACCTGCCCGGCACAGCCGCCCTGCTGGGCCAGGCCTGGCACGCCGGGAGCGAGTTGCTGGCAAACAAACACAGCCAACTTCCTCATCTCCGAGTGATTTAATTGCAGAAGGGAAAGCTAAGCCCAGCCTTGACATCCTGCTTTTTATTCTCCTTCGTTTTCCAGCCAGGAGAGCCGGGGCCTGAGGAGTGCAGCGAGTGTGGCCAAGGTCAGGTCAGGAATCAGGGCCCCTGCAGCTGATTTATCTCCTGCCTGGTGCTTCCTTGTTTTTAGTGCATGTGCTGGAGTTCCTCATTACTCACAAAGAGCTTGTCTGGGATTCCCTGTCCCCAGGGATGGTCCCTGCTGGGCATTTTGCAGGATGCCCGAGCAATGGAGGTGACTTTCTTCATCCCACGGTCATCTGCAAGCAGCCACGATGGAAAGATGGGGAGTTTACTTTGCTGGGATCATGGGTTTGGGGAGCATGGTGGAGACTGAGTCAGTGGGAGCTCTGCAAGTCTTTCCATGTATCCTGGGGCTGCAGTGGGGCAGGAGATGCTCCACAAGCCCATCTGAGCAGCGTCTTTATCCCAGCTGTTGCACAAAGGTTATTCATTTCACCCACCTTGCCTTTAGGCAAGTGGCTTTTGAAAAAATTCATTTTTGGGACAAGGGCTGCCCACCCCCATGCACTCACACCCAAACCAGCAGCAGCAGCAGCTCCTAAAGCTGTGATGCTCCAGGCAGAGCTCCAGCACAGCCTCTGCATGGGAACACAGCTAATTTTAGCTCCTCAGAACGTGCAGCGTGGTTGAGATTGGCTGCAGTCAAAGACATCCTGCTGAAGGGGGCTTGTTTGCTTAATATTCTTCAATATTCACCATCCTTAAGTCCAGCTAAGAGAGTGTGTGCCCTCAGGGACATCCTCTGCACTCAGGAAAGGTGGACATGAGCAAAGGTGGACATGAGGGTGTCCTGCCCAGCAAGGCCTGCGCAAAGTCAAAGCCAACATTTAGCTGGGACTGGATCAGCATCACTGTGGGCTTTGTTCTCCAGGTCCACACCAACACCATGGATCAGGACAAGCAGAGGGGTTGCCTTGCTCACTCCAGGAGCAGAGAGGCTTCCATCCATTCCAGCAGGGTGGCTCTGGCACGCGGGATGTGGGGCTGGACTTTGAGCAGCCGCAGGAAGGTTTTACTGCCGCCACAGCCACGGCAGCTCCAGGGCTGGCAGCTCCCCAAAGTGCCTGGCTCGGGGGACAGGGACCCCAAGGAGCTGTGTGAACAGCCCCCTTTCAAGGTTTAAAGTGTCTGCCTGGGCCTGTTTCCCCAAAGCAGATTTAAGTACACTCTGTTGGAATCCAGGGCACAGAGAATGTCTCTCTGCCTGTTTTAAGAAACTCTGACCCTCAGCAGAACACTGCTCTTAACCTTTGTCCCTGGGAAAAGTTGCCAAGACTTTGGGATGAGTTAGAGCACACAGGTTTGAATTAGATAGTAGTAGTAGTAGTAGTAGTAGTGGTAGTTTATCACAGGGTGAAGAATTTAGGGTTTTAGGATTCTAATATGAGAGTGAATAGGAGAAAAGATGGAGGATTTTGGGTGTTGTCCCTTCTTCCTTCTTGTCCCTCTTCAGCTCCATTTTCTGTAGTACTGGTGGCAGAAAGTTATTGGTTAGAGTGAGCAGTAATGTGGAAGTTACATGTATGGATTAGTAGAAGTTATTGGTAGGAAAGTAGAAACAAAGTACGTGTTAGAAAGTAATTGGGTTTAACAGCTTTAAAAGGCCTTGGTTTGGGTGTTTGGGGTCCATTTTGTGCCTTGCTTCTCCCCTGCAAAGTCTGGTATGTAGACAGTGTGCTGAACTTAAGATAAGAATAAACAAAAACTGAAGACCAAGAAAGAGAGTCCTGCACGTTCTCCATCCTTGGAAAAGAACTCAGTAGTGGAACCCCCTCCAAAGGGCCCAGGGGGCTGGGTTCCCACTCTTGCTGGGACCACCAAAAAACCAAGGAAATGGTGTCCCATGTGAGGAAACCCAGCACACCCCACTGGGGAGGTGTTTTCTGTTTGTTGTGCCACCCTGGAAGTGATGGCTCGGATGGGTGATGCTCCTCCACTTTACCCAGGGTTGCTGTCACCCACAGGGCTGCAGCCCTTAAAGTTGTAACTTGATTCTGCAGCCCTATAAATACAACCAGAGCACCCTATAAATATGGCCAGTGCAAAACAGTAACAGTAACTGCAGAAACAGTCACCTAATCCAGTTAAATATAAGGACTGTAATCCAGCAGATTAGCTGAGCGTGGATGGGGAGCCACAGGGACCCCAGGAGGAGTCTCTGCCCAGTGCTCCGTGCTCAGCAGGCAATGGGGAATGCCAGGCAGCTCTTCACTGAGCAAACCCCCTGAGGATGAGCAGTTTTGCAGTGGTGAAGCTGGTATTTGGCCATGGATCAGTCCAGTTCCTAGAGAGGTTCACGAGGAATTTGCCATGGGGTTTTTGGGCATGGAGTCAGCTCCCACGTTGGGGCTCAGAGGCTGCTCCTGGTGGTCATTGGAGACTGATCTCTCTCTGAAGACACTGTGTCCTGTCATGTCACCAGTCAAAGGTTTGTTGGCTGCCTGGGAGCTGCACAAAATGCTCAGCTGGTGCATCCCTGGCACGATCCACGCATCCCTTGGGTTTCACACAAGGAAACTCTTTCTTCCCTCTACAGCATCTGCCTAACAGTGACCAAGTGACACCAGGAGGGCAAAAAAGGGGTTGCAAAGAAGTTTCAAACCCTCTGTTTGCAGCCTAGAGGAGCTGGAGACTCACCTGGAGGTTGTTGCTAGGGCCTGGTGTTGCACTCTGCTCCCCCATCTCCCCCAGGTCCATGGGCACAACTGGGAACAAATGGGCACCAGGGTGACTCAGGAGCTTTCCCAGACCTACCTGCAGGGAAGGGAAGCACATGGGGTAGAGCAGTAGGGCATGGACATTTCTCATTTGTGGCACAAACTACATTTTCCCTTTTTTGCTAGTGTAGGAAGCTTCATTTGGAAGAAAATATTACAGCACATTGCTCGGCTGGCTCTGCAGGACGTGGAAAACAAGCAGGAGGGATGGGAGCAGCAGGGAGGAGAGGGCAGAGCAGAGGAAAACCTCACCTCAGGCAGTACAGTGCCAGGGCTGGGGGGAAACTCACTGTGTGGAATTTTCCAGAGTCACCTTTGCAGTCCTGGAACCAAGAGTCGGATCCTGGAAATGCTGCTGGAAGAGAAGATGTACCATAAATTTTAACTGTAAGGCAACCCTGAAGAGGCAATAAATATGCCTGCATGCACATCCCCATGCCAACGCTCACACCTCTTCCCATTCTGACACCCAGACGTGGCATCTGACCCCTGGGACCTGTCCTGCCCCCCTGCAGAGGCCTCACCTGAGTCCAGCATGTCATTCCCAAAGTACACCCTCCTGTTAATTTTACTTCTCTCTTTAATCCTCTGCCCTGTCCAGGGCAAAAGGTGGCAGGGCATTGGAATCCCCAGGGCTGATGGCAGAGATTTACAGCTCCTGCTGGATTGGTTCTGAGCTCAGGAGGGGAGGCTGGAAGGGCAGCTCAGTGAAGTGCAAAGGAACAGGCAGCATGAGATACCAAAGCTGGAAATTATTCAGCCCACCACTGAATAATTTCCTCCTGACTAGGCATGTCCTGCAGGCTCTAAATCCTCCTGTGAAAGGATTTAATAAATCCCCTGCTTTTCCCATCCTGCCCAAACCAGACACTCCTGTTGTAAGGTGGGTCCATCCCCCCGTGTTGTCCACAGCCCACAGTAAATGGGTGGGAGCTCTTCCCAGTGTTATCCCTGTCCATCACACCATCAGCCAAGGAGGAGCTGGCAGCAATGTCCTGGGAAGGTCCCTGCAGCAAGCCAAGGGGATGGGGATGGGGAGAGCTGCTTCTCTGGCTTCTGAGTTGCTTTCAAATAGGACAGGGAGGAAGATGAGGAGCTGGTGTGATGAAGGCACCACACGTACCTCTGATCCCATCTCACTTCCAGTTCCTGGATGAAAAACCTGGCATACACCAGCAGGATCACTCTCTGCTGATCAGCTTCTCCCAAATCTGCTCAGCCCATAAATTAGACTCAACATAGTGGCTGTGGCCAGCAGCTTCCAATGGGGCAGAGCCAACATCCTTATTCCAGCCTGGGTGGTTTTTTGGGTGGTTTTTTTGGGTTTTTTTGGTTGGTTTTTTTTTTTTTTTAATGCCATGCGGAAGGGAAGAGATTTGAGTGGCTCCATTCGCCATGTGCACTGAACAGGGAGGCTGAGCAATGCCATGGGATTGTGGTGGCCTCAATGATGCACCTTAAAAGCCTGAGCAAAGTGGAGGCCCTTTGGGGCACTACCAGCAGCAGGCAGGGCTTAACAGGCAGTGCTACTTCTGCTGCTCACTCCTTGTTTTGTGCCTTGAACAGATTTCAAAGCTTTTGGCACCAAAAAAAGCGACAAAGACCCGGCCCTGGAAGAAAGCTGCAGCTAGAAACGCAGATGCTGTATTGCTTCTCTTTGCTGGGGGATGGCTGGGAAGAGAGGCCAAGGAAATGAGGGTGTATTTCATGTTGTCTTTGCGATTTGGTGCGATGCCAGAGTATTCAGCACTGAGGGAGGAGGGGAAAATTATCTTTACTCCAAAGAAAACTTAGTCGTTCCTCCAGGGAAGTCTCCTGTGAGATTTGAAAAGTGAAGGGAAGGTCACCCCTGATGCTCTGGACTGACCACTGCCCTGCTCAGATCACAGGCAGGGATGGGAATTGCCACAGGCCCAGGGCCATGCCTCAGCAAACACCCTCCTGAAGGTGTTCTCCCTCACATAATCCTGGTGCAAAGCTGGCTGCCCTCCTTGCCCACTCCCTGCTTGCCCTTTCCCATCCTCTTGGCCTAAAAGGCTGAGCTGGAGCTCAGGCAGCCTCTACCTTGGCTGCTTCATGAACACGGAGTTGTCCTGCACCAGGAGCACCCTCATCCTACTGCAAAACCCATCTGTATCCCCAACCTGGACAGGACAAACACACCCTGACACCTTTTAAAGAAATAACACCTCTTTCCTGGCACAACTCCCGCCAGCACTGCCTGTCCCATCCCTGTGCAGGCAAGAGCCCGTGGTGCTGAGCTGGTCCTGCTCTCCTGGCAATGCCCTCACCCCTGGGAGCTGTAATTCCTGGAGTTTCCCTCAGGCAGCTGTTGCAGGAGAGCAGCCATGGGATGTGCTGGGCTGCTCCGTGCCCCTGGCCCGGCTCTCCTCCCCTACACAAACAGTTTGTGCAAGAAGCCCTGGGCTGAGCCTCCCCCCGGGGTGGAGCAGCACCAGCACGCACAGGGACACGCTGCCCTTGCCAGCTGTCCCAGCCACCCTCCTCGACGACTGGCACGGCTCAGCTGGCGCTCCCAGGACATTGCAGCCCCACACGAGCTCTGGCCCTGTGGTTTTCCTGACACAGGGCCTGTGGGACTCAGCCTGACCCCTCTCCAGGGCACAGCTTACAGCAGGCAGATGTTCTCTCCCCAGCCCTTTAGGATCCCCAGAGCTGAGCAGATGCTTTTCCTGTCTTCCCTTCACAACATCCCAAAAAACCAGGGGAGTGTGGCACTCCTCTAGAGGTGGCTGCAAAGTGTTGGGATGTCAGGACAATCCCCTCTGGCTGCCACCATTGCTGGCAGAAGTTTCCCTGCAAGGCACAGGCTGCGTGGTGACCTGGCCTCCTGCTTTCCACCCTTTGCTACAAGGCCACTGCCTTCCAGTCCTCAGCCCTCTGAGATCCCAGATGGATTTCTTTGCTTTAGCCACAACACAACATCCTGGGCTGAGGCTTCAGCAGGATGAAAATTAGAAGAGCAGAGAATCACAGAATCCTTTAGGTAGGAAAAGACCTCTAAGACTGAGTCCAGTGCTATGTCTGCATGTTTTTTAAATACTCCCAGGGATACTCTACACTTCCCTGGGCAGTCTTTTCACTGGCATTAGTGCTGTGGACACAGCAGAGCTCCTTACCTCCACAGAAGAGCTGTTTTGACCTGGCCTCCACCACTCACTGGGCACTGCTGCATTTCAGCACAGCTCTGTATCACAGCAGGAAACATGGGGCGTGTTATCCTGCCAATCTTAGCTCCAGAAGTCCATCCTTCATGTTAGGGATGAAGGATGGATTTTTATCCACTTATCCACCACCAATCTTAGCTCCAAAAGTCCATCCTTCATGTTAGGGATGGGCACTGGGTATCCCTGACACCTCTGTGCTCTAGGTGTGGCAAGCTCATCCTGAGGTGGTGCCCCAGGAACAGGCCAGGAAAGACAAAATGTGGTTTAATATTCTGCTCCCAGTCACCATCAGCCCTGTGGCTGCTAAGCCCAAGGGATGTGCAGAAAGTCCAGGTGCAGGGAGGAGGTACGGTGACTGGCAAGGCATCCCCTAAAACCCAGCACGTTCAGAGTTTTCATCCCTGCAGCTTCCTGTGGAGTTTTGGAGGGCAGGAGGCAATCCCTATCCCTCACCAGGAGCAGGCAATCCCTATCCCTCACTCCCAGTGCCCCAGGAGCACGGGAATCACACCATTCCTGCTCCAGCCCCTGCTCCACAAACACAGCAGCTGCTGCAAGCACCGGCAGACATGAGGAAAAACAGCAAAGAGGGGGAAAACCAAACTCCTCGGAGCCGGCAGGAAAGCCTGAAAAGATCTGCTTGGACGCGGGGAGGACGAAGCCCTGCTTTTCCCGTGCTGCCCCCTCTCCTTTCTCCTCCGTCCCACCTCTAAAACAAGAACAAGGCTCCCTTGAGCAGCGATGAAACCTCACCCTGTGTTTTTGAGGGTGTTCTGCTTTGCTGGGAAAGGACGGGAGCTGCCTCCAAGCTCCAACCCACGCCTCCCCTCCGGCCCCCAGCTGAAAAACAAGGGGCTCTGGAGGAAGAAGGGGAGAAGGGAAACGCGCCGTTCGTGCGGCTGCAGCACCGCCTGCCCCTCGCATCTCCTCGGATTGGCCGGGGGGGTGGGAAAGGGAGCCCAGCTCGGTGTTACCGGGCAGACTTGGGGATTTTGGGGGGATGGAGGGAGGGGGCCGGGGGCACACGCGCCTGCGTCGGGAGGGGAGCGCGCACAGGGCTTGTTTTGTGATGCTGGATTCCAGCTCGCCTCCGCCGGCGCGCTGGGACACGGCGTCAGCTGCTCTCTGTCTCATGCTGCTATTTGGGCGACAGCGATAGGGGGGACAGCGATGGCGAGGGGGGGCTCGGGGTTGGTGCTGGGCTACGCGGTGCCCGCCTGAATGTCCCCATTGTGCTGCCAGGGAGGGAGCAGGAAGCGCTGGCATCGCCTTGGCACCTCCCCGGCACCCTGCCAGGATGGGGACCCCGGGAAAGGAGCAAGGGCTGTGCCCCCCCCNAGGTCTGGAAGTAGAAAGTGTTACCGTGCAGAAAGGGGATTGAAAGGAAAGGGAAAAACACAGCCAACCTCTTTGTCTGCTTCACTTGGGCAGTAAAAATGGCGTTTTTCTGCAGACAGTAAAAAAACTCCTGCCACTTGCCCCCAAATGCTAATTTCATCCCAGGTGGCTAGCCCAGCACAGGGCTAAACTGATCCCAGCTGGATGTTTCACCTAGTCCTGAAGGCTCTCTGAGCAGTCCCTGGAGCCCCACCCTGTGCTTTACCGCTGGGGATCTCCCCATTTTCCAGCCCCTGCCACCCAAACTGCCCCCTCTTCCTCCCTCCCCACAGGATGGTTGCTGGGCAGGGGCACCCTGGGCACCTACACCCCTCCTGGCCTGGTGCAGGTGTAGCCTGGGTTCACCTGGACAAGGTCTTGTCCACCATCAGCACCGGCTGAGAAATGCCAAAATTGCTCAGTGCTCCCACGCAGCTTCACAGCACAAATTTAAACCTGAAACAGGAGCCAGAAACTTCAGTGGCAGCAGAAAATTATTTTTTATTTTCCCTCTTTCTTTAAAACATGCAAAAGCAAATTCATTTCTTTAGGCCAGAGCCCAAGAGAAAATTAAAGCCCTTTCCCAGAAGGCTGTGCCAGATGCTCTCTACATCATCCTGCAGGAATGTCTGGGGCACCTCTAGAAAAAGTCTGAAAAAAGGTGCAGGAGTCCAAGATGGGGGCAACAGGGTGGGAGGAAAACCTCCCAAATTAACAAGCTTAAGGGAAAAAAATAAAGGGATTTTGGAGTAACATTTTGAAGAGCATCTTCAGGGCCCTGGTGCTTTGTCAAGGGAAAACATGGGTTGGTAGGACCCTCATGCTGGACTTCAGGTGATAAGTTCTGGGGCTAACCCCCATTAGGATTTTTATATCCCTTAATTTTGTCTGCTCATTAGTGTGCAAATCAGAAAGTTCAACACCCCGTCTTGAGCAGAGGGAATGTAAATAGGATCATGAAAGCAATCAGGACTTGCTTCATTGCAAACAACCAGAAAAGCAACCCAGTTTCCTGGCGCTTCCTGTGTGATGTTTGCATTAATTGATTGCATTAATTGATGCGCTTGGTCATGGGCAGGAGCTGACACTCACTGATTAAAGGGAGCACCACTTTTGGGGTGTACACACCAACAGCTTGTGGTTTGTCCAGAGCTCAGCATGCCACTGGTGAGCACATGGAGGGCAACTTTTAATCAGGGGGGTCACCCTCCAAAGACTTCACTTAACCCGTGCCAGCACCACAAACACACTGCAGGTCTGCCTTGGCCACCTGGCACCTTCCTGGTGGCCATCATGAGAGAAGATGGGGTAGGTGGCAGCAGCTTGGAAGATGCAGCCCTTGGCACCTCTGAAAGCCAAGCAAAGCCCAAGACAAAAGGATGAGAGAGATTTGGAGAGCCGTGCTCATTAGAGAAGGAAGTGAGGTGGTTTTCCCTTGTGGATATGAGCTTCTATTCATGGTTCCTCATTAGGGCTCAAACAACCTGTGGACCTATCCCAACTTTGGGTTGGCAGTATCTGCATTCCTATCAGCTTGGAATTGTCCATTGGGAAGGTCACTCAAGGAAAAAAAAAAAATGCCATGCAATTATAAACCAGGCCTTTCCTTGTGCTCAGTCTCAGCTCAGTGGATGCTCTCCTGGGGTGACCCAAGTCATTGACCTGGCCCTTCCGCCCTCTCCCCATTCACTCCACGGGCTGGCCAAAGCCAACACCAAGGGATTTTAATTAAAACTCCTTTCCACCCACAATGGTGGGCATTTAGTCTGTTAATTGCAGAGCAGACAGCCTCTCAGTGAACCAGTGACTGTCCAGCTGGCCAGTGTAGCCTTTCCAAGTCAAGAGTTGGGAACATTAGTGCCGAGCACAAGAAGGGTCTTTCATGGTAAGGACACGTACAAAACAAGGTAAATGGTCATCATCATCATCATTAGGAGGCAAAAAAATGGGAAGAACATTTTCTTCTGCTGGATAAGGGTGGAAACTGGGCTCAGAGCACATCAACATGCCATGTTGAAAAAAACAAAATGGAAGAGGGACTCATCTGACCCTCACAACAAATTCAACCAGGACAGCTGATTTCCTTTGTACTCTCTCCACTCTTTACATCTTCTAGGGAAGGATGATCAGGTTTGTATCTGCTGTTTCACTGGAGGTATTGGAAGCTCTTGCCTGAGGGTCTTAAGACCAACGGAGAGGCTGTGTCACCCGAGTCATATAAGGATGCATCTCCCTTTTTCATGACAGCATTGAGGCAGTGGCTCTCAGGACTGTGAGACCCACAGCCAGCCAGAAGCCCTTCTCTGGTACCTCCATACAGTGCAAAGTTGCAAAGTCCTGTCTTCCTGCCTGCTGTTGCTCCTCAGGCTCAAAGATGTCTTGTTTTACAGTGCTGCTCTTCATATCATTCTTGTCACTCCTGTATTTAATTTCTCTTTTTTTAGCACCCAATTCTTCCAGTGCTGTTGATACCCCTTCAGCTCTGCTTCGTTCACACAGCTCAACATTGCTCTTCTGCTTTTTTGGGTCATTCATGGAAATATGAAATAAGCCAGGTGCTGAAGCTGATGTTTGGGTGGGTTCAGGAGAAACCTTCCCTTTGCCTGACAGTTCCCCCTGCAACTCCAGCCATGGCCCCTTATTTGCAGCCTTTGTCCTGCTCTCCAACCACACACAGGTCATTTCACACTTCAAAATCCTCTGGAGATCTTGCAGCCTTGTCAGAGATGCCAGAGCCAGGTTGGATGGAGCATTGAGGAACCTGCTCTAGTGGGAGGTGTCCCTGCCTGTGGCAGCGGGGTTGGACTAGGTGATCTCTAAGGCCCCAAACCACTCTGTGATGGTATGAAAGGAAATCTTCTAGCTATGGAATTTCTCCCCAAAACCAACCCAAGGTCTGGGGCTCTTTGCTGCTGCAGCACTCAGCTCTTACAGCATGGACACATCCCATACCACCCATGCCAGGAAAGAGCATAACATCCCTCCCAGCCCGCCTGGACACCACCCAGCTGCCAAACCCACCTCCCCTTGGGCAACCCACACATTAGGCTGATTATAATTACCTGTCAACCTGATTGCACCCTTTTCCTAGGGGAAAGGGAGATGCTGAGCATGGCTGGGAAGCTACTGGTAATTAGAGGGATATTTTTATAACCTGTACTGAGTGCCTCAAATCAAGAGAGCAGAGCCAGGCCTGCAAAAAGCCATGGTGTATATCTAAAGCACCCTGCTCGTGCTCCTCACGACTAAACAGTAGCAGCAGCAGCAGAATTAACTTGGCAGACAGGAAAACTCCAGCTCTGCCTTCATGGTCTGGGTGACAGGATTTAAAGGATGTTGTGTTGGTTTGCTTGCTCAGAGTTTAAGCCTGACTTTGCTGGGTAGGAAAATGAAATGCTCTTTAGAGAAAAAAAATTCTAGAAAATTAGAAAGACTAGAAAATTCACCTTGAAGATAAAAAGGCCCCTCCTCTCCATTTCCAAGCACAGCTTCAGGAAACAATAATTTGGTCTTTCTGCCCTAAAATCATCGCCAGCTTTCCCCTGGAAAACAATCCTGGTGTATTTGTAATTGAAGGATGTTGACTGGAGGATGAAAACAAGCTGGTAAGGAAAGTTTTTCCTTTCAAATGCTCCAGCTTTGCTGTTTGGAAACTTTCTCTTTTCCATGTTCTCCTTCCCAGCCAATTCACATTTTTGTTTCAATCTTTACAGGGCCAGCCAGGCACTTGTGTGCGGAGCTGTTGTTAGTGTGTCATGGATAGCAACACATACCTAAGGGAAGGAGTCAACATTTGCTGGAAACGGGCCTGGCTGAACTCCCTTTCGCCCTCCCTCCTCCAAATGGCCCCCAGCTTTGGAAAAGTTTTCCTCCAGCTCTGAACTCGCTTGGCCCCAACTGCTATAAATAGTCAGAACAAAACCTCCCGGGCCAAATGCCCCGAGTGTTTCGAAAGCTTTGATCCTGCGCTGCTTTTTGGGAGCTGGAGCCTTTTCCACTCGTGCAGCTGGAACCTATATTCCTGCTCAAAGCAGGGGCAGGGAGAGCTGTCCATGGGGCTGGGAATGGGTGGGAATCCTCTGTGAACCCCCTGTGCAGACCCTCCTCACCTCTCCCAAGGTGATGCAGCACCAGAGAAGGAGCAGGAGGCAGGGGACTGAACTGGAGCCATGATACTGGCCTCGAGTCCAGGAACCTTCCAGCATGGAAAAGGGGCTTCCAAGGAGGTTGGGGAGGGACTTTTGACAAGGACATTGAGTAATAGGACAAGGGGCAATGGTTTTAAATTGACAGAGGGCAGGCTTAGATTGGATATTAGGAAGAAATTCTTCATGCAGAGAGTGGTGAAGCACTGATGCAGGTTGCCCAAAGATGTTGTGGATGCCCCATCCTTGGAAGTGTTCAAGGCCAGGCTGGATGGGGCTGGGAATAACCTGGTCTAGTGGAAGGTGTCCCTGCCCATGGCAGGGGGTGGACTAGAAGATTTCAAGGTCCTTTCTAATCCAAACCATGTGATGATTCCATGAATCCTTGTGACAGGAGCCATCCCTCAGGCAGAGGTGGTAAGCAAACCCTCCTCCTCCTCGCTCCCACCACTGGGTTTGTGCTCAGTCCCCGCTATCCTGTGGGTTGAGGGTGCTTTGCTTCCCCATTCCTCCCTCGGGGTGTGCCTGGCCCTTGTGCCTTGGCACTGCTTCACTCGGCCAGAAACAGAAGTGGAAAGACACAAACATCAGGGGGAAAAAAAAAGAAAAAACAAAACAAAACAGAAAAAGGGCTGCTCTTGCAGTATTTCCAATCCATCAAGCCCAGAGTAGGAATCCTATGAGGAAGCTGGCTTTCACAAAACCCCAGGCCAAGAGGTTTGAGAAAGCAATCCCAGGATTTGCATCCTCCCTGCCACCAGGATCCCAAGGGTTTGGGAGGAGCAGAGCCCAGGCACTTGCTCAGCAGCCAGAGCAGGCACCCAGGCACACTATTCCTCAGGGCAGCACCTCCTTTCCTACCTCTGCATTTCCATGGGTTTTGTGTGTGTGTGTGTACCTCAGAGCCCCCACATCCCAGCCAGGAAAGCAGCTTTTGGCCCAGATGGCTTTTCCCCTGCCCCAGCTCTTCCTTTTGGGAGCAGAAGCCAGCAACACCAGTGCACAGAGCAGCACAAGGCTTGTGGCAGAGCTGGGCAGGGCAGCTCAGGATAACTCCCCAGCAGTGTCCTGGGAGAGAGGGGACATCACTGCTCACCACGGCTGGCAGGACAGGGGTACAGCACCAAACCATCCTCCCCTCGTGTTCCTTCAGCAGCAATAGCATTTCTGAGGAGTTTTGCTGCATCCTCACACTAGGCCGATGCCTTCCCCCAGTCAAGCGACTTTAGGGTGGCTACAGGACACTTTGTTCCCAAGCAAACCCCATGTGCAACTGTTTGGAAGGGTTTCAAACCCCGCCAGCGAGTGTGTGCCCCTGCCTTCTCACCTTGGAGGAGGAGAGCAGTGGTGAAATCGTGGTTCTCTGGAGGTTTAGGGGAGCTGGCATGGGTTTGGGCTGTGTCTCTGAGGAGCCAGCTTAGCTAATCCTGCATTGGGAAAGGGCTGAGGTCAGCCCCATTGCCCTCTGTCACTGGCAGGGATCAGTATGGGGGCAAGAGAGCCTGGCAATTATTCCTCAAGGGAAATGATAAATGAAGTAGCCCAGCTTTGAGGGAGCACTGGAAACCCTCATTGCAGCATCCATTGCAGAAAGGAGCAGAGTTAGACCTGTTCCTCACCCTGCTGCACCCCACGGTGGGTCAGACAGGGTTCAAACTCGCTGTGTGGGACTCTGCCTTGTGGGGTGGCTGGGCAGGTGACAGTGGCCACACAGTGTCCAGCCTGGTGTCACTTTGGAGAATCCACCCCGGGCTCTTCTAGCTCACAGGACTCATCACCTGAATCCTGCCAGGCAGTTTTGCCCCCATTCCCCTGCTCCTCAGCGCTCACCGGGCTACCAGAAGGGCTGCAGCACCCAGAGCCACCCCCGGGTGGGCTCCCATCACCTCGTGCATCCCAGCAGCCCGGATGGGGCGATGCTCCCCAGGGGAACAGGCTGTCCCGCGGGGCTTTGGCAGCGCTGTGCCTCCGAGGCGAGAGCTGGCTCGGGGCTTTGTTTTATGTCCTGTTTATCCTGCCGAGAGAAACAGAGGAGTTCAGTGTGCAGGAATCTCGCGTCCTCGCCCTGCTCCCCCGCCGCATGAAAGCTGCTGAGCAAACAGGAGAGAATCAAAGGCGGCTGCGCCCCGCTGGGTTTCCGCACCGCCGGCCCCGCTGCCAGCTCTTACACAAGCGCGGCCCGGGGCTTTTTCCTTGTAAACCAGGCAGCCACCCCAGCAAAGAGCTGTGCTAAGCCCTCTGCTCATCAGGGAACACCTCCTGACCGCGCTCTTGGGGTTTTTGCCCCCTCGGTGCACAGCCATGGTTCATTCAGCTGGTTGTTGGCACAGTCACTCCCCAAACTCAGCACAGCACCATCACTTCATTTGATCTCGTCTCATCATTTCTGGTCTCCCCAGCATTAGAATGACATGGAGCCATCATGAGGAGGCCCACAGCGTTGATATGAGCATCTCCCCTCTGCAGACAGGGTGACAAAGCTGGGGTTGTTCAGCCTGGAGAAGAGAAGGTGGCATGGAGACCTCACAACACCTTCCAGTGTCGGAAGGCACCTACAGGGAAGCCGAGGAGGGACTCGTCACCGGGAACTGTAGTGACAGGACAAGGGGGAATGGGTACAAACTGAAAGAGGTTAGATGGGATATTAGGAAGAAAATTTTCCCTATGAGTGTGGTGAGGCCCTGGCACAGATTGCCCAGGGAAGCTGTGGCTGCCCCATCCCTGGAATTGTCCTAGGCCAGGTTGGACGTGGCTCTGGCAGCCTGGTCCAGTGGAGGGTGTTCCTGCCCATGGCAGGGTGTTGGAACTAAATGATCTTTTCAGTCCCTACCAACCCAAACCACTCTGGGATTCTCTGATTCATCTCATCTCACCCTCTCCAAGACTCAGCATTGGGGCATCTCACCTTCCCCTGCTGGAAAAAGAAGGTGCTTTGTCCCAAATCTGCTCCCTCTCTCCTTTGCTCCCAAAGCATCACAGCTTTGTCACCACTGGCCTAGATGTGTGACCTTTCCACCAAGCACAGCCTGAAGCATCTTGATCCTGTCATCTCTGGCTGTCAGGCAGTCCCCAGCTGCCCCCAAAGCCGTGCCCTGTGTGGGTTATGAGGATTCATTTCCCCAGCTCTCCTCTCAGCAGAACAGGAATGAAAACCCTGCGGACATAAAAACACAGAGAATATTAAACTCTCTGTGTCTGTGCCCTTCACCAGCAGGCATGGCCTCACCTTCCCCTCCAGCACAAGGTCATCCTCTGATTTGGCAGGGTGACAGCTGCCAAAGGAGGACAAGGAAGAATGATGTCACCCCACCTTCTCTTTTCATCCCTACCTCCTTTCCCCCCGCCCCTCTGTGTGCCTTTCACTACAAGCAAAGGAAGAAAGAAGAGTTTCATGCTTTGAGAGGTCCCTGGGAGTCAGGGCATGAGCAGAGGTGGCTCTGAGGGACCCCTTGCCCCTACACCAGTCCCCCAGCCTTGTAGGGTACCCTAGGAACAGCTCCTCAGACCCTCCAACTCTGCCTGGACCTGCCATCCATCCATCTCCAGCAACACTCTATCTTCCT
The DNA here is from genome assembly GCA_013396995.1 of Dicaeum eximium. NCBI lineage: Eukaryota > Metazoa > Chordata > Aves > Passeriformes > Dicaeidae > Dicaeum > Dicaeum eximium. The sequence goes on from VWZP01008554.1 coordinate 321,090, forward strand.
CTCCCATGCAAAAATATTCCTACTTCCTACATTTTTGAACTCTGTTCAACAATTTCTAATTAAAAGCAATTTTAAAAGCCTCAAAGTACCATTTTCCTGGATTCTCCCATCATTTAAACTGAACAGCACACAGCCCTGTTTACCTGCATGCTTCCTGAGCCTTCAGTAGGGAACTCCTCACTTTCCAGCCTGCACAGCAGAGGAATTAAATCAAATTAACTCATACTTGAAGCAGTGGCAGGATCAGGCAAATCCTGGCTTGACTCTCTCTCTTTAGACTACATCTTGCAAACAGAAGGGCTGGAAACAATTTTGCTTTAATTGCTTTTTAAAATGCAGCCAGCAGATGGTTTGGTAACCCGAATTCATGACTTTCCACAGCTCCAGGCTGCTGTCTTGGGAACAAAAGCCAAGAAGAAGCCAGGTAGAGAGGGACCCATCCTGCCTGCTTTACCAAAGTGTGGCCAGGACACCCAAGGCAGGATTGTCCGGGCTGGCCTAGAGGGACAATTTGCAATTCTCAGGGCCACCTTGGCACAGAAACACTCTGGGTCAGCCTGGAGAACCCAGGAGTGCATAACATGGGCCACAGGTTCCTTGGAGAGCATGGCACAGTCTCTCCATGGCATGGGGGACACGGCCTGGCCACACATCCCTTTGTCACTTTGTCCCTGGGGGCTGTTCCCACGGACCCATGCCCAAGAGCATCCAAGCTGCTCCTTGAAGGCTCATGAATCAGGCAAGCAGAGTCCTTTTCTTGCTGGCTCTCTCCCTGAACTGCTGTGTGACTTCCTGCTTGTCCCTTCACTTCTCTGTGCCAGTGTCCATGATGTTTCCATGACAAACAAACTGGGAACGCTGACTGCCAGGCCTACACACCAGTTGCAAACCTGTGCACCGCAGCAGGGTTTTAACACCCCCAAGCTGACCCTCCTGACCCTGGGGGTTTTTCCTTCACATGGAGTTCCCACCTGTCCATGAACACCCAGGTGTTCAGTGTCCCACAGTTCCCAGCCCCAGAGCTCTGCCCCAAAGCAGCCCCATCACCGAGCAGAAGAACTAAGTCCATCCAGAAAACCTCACAAACATCTCGTGAAGCCGGGTTGTTTTTCTCTTACGAAGTAATTTGAAATTCTTGGAAGGCAATCAGGAAAGTACAAAGTATTCCAGCCCAGGACAGCCTGGGACTCATTCCTTAGAGGCACAATGGTTGTTTACTCAATCTCTCATACATTAATATCTAAAAATTCATGAGTTCAATTGTAAACAAGAAGTACTGGCTTTACGGTGGTGTCTATTTTACAATAGTGGTTCCAGCCTGAATGCTGATTTCCTTGTTATCCTTCTTCTACTCTGGCTATCAGAGAGTCAAAATCTTGCAAAATTATGGGATATATTTCAAGCCCATTTATTTCTGGTTTTGAAAAGCATCCCTCTGAAACCCAAGGCCAAAGAGAGACTATTTCAAATCAACATCGAAGAGCACAGGCAGGGAGAGGAGCTATTTGTGCCAGCACTGTCCTCTGGCTCAGGAACAACTGAGGAAAAAGCCGGCCATGGATACATCTGTGCTGGAAATCTGGAGAAGATTCCTGAGTGTTGAGAGGGAGGGTCCCCAAGGCAGCCACCTAAGGGGACCAGCAATCAGGTGTGCTGGTCAACAGCAGCTGAACATGAGGCCAGGTGGGCAAGAAGACCAAGGGCACCTGGACTGTAGCAGCCACAGTGTGACCAGCAGGCCCAGGGCAGTGACTGTCCCCTGGTGAGGCCACACCTCAAATCCTGTGTCCAATTCTGGGCCACCCACTGTAAGAAGGACGCTGAGGGGCTGGAGCGTGTCCAGAGAAGGGAAGAGAGCTGGGGAAGGGTCTGGAGCACCAGGAGAGGCTGAGGGAGCTGGGAGGGCTCAGCCTGGAGAAAAGGAGGCTCAGGGGGGACCTTATCACTCTCTACAGCTCCCTGAAGGCAGGATGTAGCCAGGTGGGGATTGGTCTCTTTTTCCAGGTAACGACAATAAAACAAGAGGAAATGGCCTTTAGTCACACCAGATTTAAATTGGATATTAGGAAACATTTATTAATGAAAAGGGTTGCCAGGGATTAAAACAGGCTGCTCAGGGAAGTGATGGAGTCATCATCACTGGGGGTATTTAAAGGAGTGTAGACAAGGCACCTGGGGACATGGTTGATGACTTTAAAGGTCTTTTACAACTTAAATGATTCTGTGATTCCATCTGTAGGATGGAGATGGCCCAGAGCTCATTGGATTTCACCTCCCCTTCCATTTTTACTGACTGGCACTGCCACAGCCTCTTCTCATGGCAGGTGTGTGTAAGCTCGAACCCTTACAGACCTCTCTCCCTTTTGGGGAGACTCTTTCTGCTCTAACACTTTTTGGTCTAACACTTTTTCCTGTGGCCTCCAGGAGGTTCACCAGGACATTATGGATAGGCTGGCAGGATTTCCCAGCTCCTTTACAGTCCCACATTTTTCAGGCTTTAATTGTGCCAGGGAACATGGTTTTAGCTCAGCTTTCTCACCTCTCCTGGGCAACGCCGACTGGTTTAGGCAGCCTGAAAAGGATGAGAGCCACCCCTCTCTGCTTGCAGAGTCAGAGGGGATCAGTCACCTCTACCTCAAGGATTTCTCACACTCATGCAGAGCTCAGACACCTCCACGCAAGCCCCTGCTCCAAGAGGGTGAGGAGAAACAAGGCAGAGAGCACTTTTACGGGTGATTAGGGCTGTGTGTGATTCCCCAGCTGGTTGTTCCAGCGACAGAGCCCTGGAGCAGTCTAATCTCAAGAACTGCAGGAGGAGGAGCAAGATTCTTTGAACTGGAGGTTCCTATATCTTTATCTTTGCTGCTGTCAAAGGGCAATAGCTGAGATTGCAGTGTCTTCGAAAGCTATCTCGAGGACATCAACGAGTCTGGAAACCACCTTCACTCTCTTGATAAAGGTTTCAGTCAACAAATGCACTCCAAGGCGGGTTCCCAGGCAGTGATCATTTCCTACTGGCTGGAAAGATGTCAGCTTATGTTTGAGTGAAGCCTTGGGCTGGCTCAGCCCACAGCTACCTTGTGGAGGTGCACGTGCCTGGTCTCCTGGGGGGGTTCAGCCCTGCAGGAACCAGCCAGACAGGTTGGGGGTTATGGGGCAGTCACCCAAGTGCTGCCAACTCGCCATCCAAGAGCTCTCAAGCCCTGATTTCAACCAGAGAAGTAACCCGAGGGGAAACACGCCAAAATTCAATCACTCTTCCTTCCTGCCCCATGAAAGGCAGCAGCACATTCCATCCAAGAAAACCCATGAGTCTTTGATCTTCCCTGCTGACTCTGCAGCCAGAGACCTCCACCGAGGAGAAGCCACTACTGCATCAAACCTTGCAGTGCTGCAGCAATGCAAGAGGTACCACCTGGCTCCCTGTCACTCCAGCAAGCAGCTGCTTCCACAGGCACTATGGGAACACCAACTTTGGGACGTTTATCTCTGTGTTTGCACACAAATACTCTTGTTGGAAGAGCCCAAAGCCCCCAGACAGCCCACACCTCACCAAGGAGGGCACCGTCTGCACCAAACCCAGCTGGGACCATGCTGATGCCACTTCAGGCTGCTAAATACCCTGTTAAACACCCATGTATAAGTTATAAATATAGATATCCGCCTCAGGCCATGGTGAGAAAGGCTCCTTCTGCTCCTGCATGGGCTGAGGGTACCATCCTGCAGACTGGGCAGGGCAGGAGCTCCTCCCTGACAAAGCCAAACTGCTTTTATGGCTTTGCCCAATCCCCGGCTCTCGCCCATCCTGCCCGCCAGCCAATCCTTCCCAGAAGGCAGTTCCTTGTTTGTCTTGGATCACCTCCTGCCAGAGCAGAGCTTTCCACAGCACGACTCTTGTGTGCTGCTCGAGGGCGGATTTCCTGCCGTTTGATCTAAATTTTCCTGTCGGTTCACTAAATGCCTCCTGATTTCCTTCATCAGGCCCGATCTTTCCATCAGGGTGGCGGCCCTGCAGCCCGGAGCTCTTTGGCAGGGAGCTGGGGAGAGGTTTGGTGGTCAATGAGCAAATCCTTCTGGAGCTGGAGCGGTGGAAAAGTCCTTCCCTCCCTTGCCAGGTGGATTAAGCACGGACATGCAGTGCCCTCTGCTGATCTGGCCGCCCAGGGAGATGCAGGGAGAGCAGCATCCAGGCAGCTTTGCCAAGCCCTGAAGGGGCAGCCAAGCCTCCAGTTTACCCACAGCTCTCTACTGGCAAGGCAGGAGCAGCACATTCCTGTGCTGCTGAACTGGTGTTGGTCACAGCTCGTGGAGCTGTCTGAGGAGCCGGGCTGATAGGAGGGGCCCAGGCGGTCCCATTTCCACACCTAAAGAAGCCGGGATGTCTTGGACTGGTTGCCCAGAGAGGCTGTGGCTGCCCCATCCTGGGAAGTGTTCAAGGCCAGGTGGGACAGGGCCTGGAGAAACCTGGGATAGTGAATGGCATCTCTGCCCTTGGCAGGGGGATAAGAATGGGATGGCCTTTCAGGTCCTTACAACCCAAACTATTCTGTGATCTGCACTACCCTCTCCAGTTCCACTCACTACAGTGAGCATTGCTCCCCTTCCCCAAGCAATAGGGAGAGGGACAGCCCAGAGAGATGGGAGGAGGAAGGAGGAGCCAAACTGGGAGGCAATTATTTCCCCTTCTCCTTGACCAGAGGCTCCTTTCCTCAAGGGAAATGGGCTGCTTTACCTTGAAATAGTGGAAAGAAGTAGCCTCACAGAGGAAAGGCTGGTGGATCCACAGAATAAAGGATCCTTACTGGGAACTGCATGAATCATGTGTGAAACAGTCACTGGCCCATACCAGGACCTCAAATTATTGCCCCTGCTACAGAAGCCTTCCTGGGAACACCAAGACAGACATTATTTAAACAAAGGGCCAGAAAGGTCCCTTGCAATGCTTGTGCTTGCAGGAAGGAGGCAGGGGCAGCTGCAGCCCAGCATTGTTACCTGCAAGTCCATTATCAGTAGATTTAGCACTGCAAGGGGCGTATGGTGTGCGAGTGCCTCTGACAAACTCTCCTGAGCCAATCAAGGGAGCTGCAGAGCAAGGGCAGCTTCCTGCTCCAAACTTGGGCAAAGAACATCCCAACTGGTTTGGCTGGAGTGGGCAGAGCTCCTGGATCCCCACCATTCACCAAAGCAAACCTGGAGCTGCTCCTGCAGCAGCACCTATGGGGCTCACAGGACACCTACAGCTCAGAGCAGCTGATGCTGGAAGAAACCACTTTGTTTTTCTTTTCCTCAAACCCTCCCCGACTCACTAGAGGCAAAAAAGCTCCAAGTGAGGTTTAAAGGGCACAACACCGGCAGCAAAGTCCACTCCACATTAATAGGATCCACTTTAGGAGATAAGGCTTATTTGCACCTGGAGAGTGATAGGGGTTTATAACACTGGCAGCAATCTGACCCCCCAGCAGGTGTGGTGTACGTGGCACAAGCAATGTCCAGCCTGATAGGCATCTCCTGGTCTTGGGCTCCTTCCCCTGACTGCAAGGACTGCACATTCCTTATCTCTGAACATCCCTGCCAAGATGCAGTTCATTCCGTTTGGATTGCTTTCCCCTCTCCACTGATTTTTCCAGGACTTCTAGGTGATCAAGTGAAAAAGGGTCTGGCTCAGTTTGTACTTTATTCCAAGGCAGGGTTTCCTTCCTCCTTGTTTGTAGCCATGGCTTTTCCAGCACTGCCAGTCCCCTTCTCCAGGTGCCCACACTCCCTCTTTGCCATTGGTCCCTGATTCCCACACTTGCCATTCTCCAGGGCAGAGGAGCCCTCTGTGCCTCCACACTGGGCCCTGGTCTCCTGGGAGCTCCTCCAGCTGACACAAGTGACACATCTAAGGGCTGATGTGTAAAGTCAAGCCTCTCCTGGAAACCAAATCATAATTCCAGAGGGGAGGAGCACATAAAACCACACACAGCATCAACACAGAGGCCAGCCCCAAAACCTCAGGACCTCTCGTTCAGTCTGACCTCTCTCTTGACCTCACTGTTCACCACATTTCATGGATGTGTCAGCCCAGGACACTTCTCCCAAGATGCAGCTGCTATTGTAGCAAAGCCTGGCCACCATCTAACAAATGACAAAACCACCATGTGTTAGGTAAAGAAAACAGTCACAGAAATTCTTCTAAGAGGAAGAATTAAGAAGAAATTAAGAAATTAAGCTCAGAATACATGGACCTGATGCCTCCTAGCATAAAGCCTTAAATTTCTTAAGGAGCATCCCAAACCCAGCACCTTCCAAAGTACTCACACCCCTTATCAGAGCCAGGGTTACAGCTGGGAGTGGGTGAGGGCACACCAGGAGGACACCACTTCCATGACCCCCTAAAGCCTTTTGCCGAAGCCAAGCCTGGCCCACGTGTGCTGAGAGTGCACTGCCAGCATCTCTGTGGCTGTACCTGGCCAGGACTATGGGCTCTGCTCTCTGCACTGCATTTTCCTGTTATCTCACACCTGCTGTGAAGTGCTGACTGAAGGAGTGCTGGGTCAGGAGTGCTCAGATGGAAGAAATTAATTTGTTTTTAAGCACCTACATGGCCCTGTGCCAATTGCAAGTGTTGTAGTTTAGGGAGCAGAGGATGTGTAATTCAGTGTCTTGCACCCAGAGGAGCAGCCTGGTTCGAAACCATCATGAAATGTGCTGGATCCAGGCAATGGGGAGGCCAAGTGGACCCACAGTGCCTCTTTAGGCAACTCAATTCTTTTGTAGCACCTTCTGGCCTCTCCTTCCCAGGCCTGTGATGAGGTGCCTTGGCTGCTGGTGGTACTTGCTGTGGGCAGCACCTGAAGCTGCCACCTGCACCCAGGGCTGATGCCAGCCCTGTGTTTTGATGCAGTCACCAGCATGTTGTCAGCTCAGAGAGGCCAACAAAACCCACGGCCATGCCTCAGGAGGGTGCCCCAAGCAGGCACATGGCTCCCATTTCCCTGAGCTCAGCAGCCAGGCCTGATAAAAGATGGGATGGAGCTGCTTGGAGAAAAGGAGAAGAAAACATTTCCAACGCTGGCTCTGCTCCCATTAGATAAAGAGGTGCATGGTACAAAGTCCTTGAGGTGCCTCTGGGATACCACTGAGCCAGGCAGTGACAGGGAACACCCAGCTTCCCATCCCCCTGGGGCTGTGTGGGGCACAGGGAGGAGATGTGGCCATCCAAACCTGCCAGTGGCTGCATCTGGAAAACACCTGCTGGCACCAGGGTGAGTCGGGGGGAAGAGGCACAATCTGCCAAAGGTCACATCCAGCCATGCCAAGGCTCAGCAGCTTCACCCCACTGCTCAAACAGCAGCTGAGCAGCCCCAGCACCACTCACAGGCGCTGCTCCCTGCCTCGGTGTCCCCAGCTGTCAAAGTCACCCCAACCAAGGCCTGGCAAGAGCCACTCTGGGCTCTTTTACATCTGAGTTGCTCCAGCTGTGAGCAAGCCACAGCAGCCTCTGCCAGGCTGGGGAGGGAACAGGCAGAAAGGGGTGTCCCAACCTGTTCCCTTGCTCATCTGTCCCACTGGGGTGGCCGTGGGGAGCAGGGACCCACAGCAGCCCGGAGCCAAGGAGCACCTCCACCAGACACCCAACCCTTCTGCTAAAGGAGCTGGACCCACCACCAGGCTTTGTCTCCTGTCCCCAAGCTGTCAGCACAGCAAGCGTTCCCTGCATCCCTGCGGCTCCGGCAGGGCGACATTGCCATCTGCTGCCTGCTGCTCGGCAGGACACGCCAGCTTGCCTCTGTCACCCTCCTGCAGCACGGGCCCGCCGGGGACTGGCCCTGCGGGGACCTTCCAGTGTCAGCAGCCCAGGGACAGCACCCAGGCCAGCACCTCCCCAGCGAGCTCCCAGCTCCAGCCCGGCACAAGGAACACCAGGCAGTGGTGCTTCATCCCAGCCCACAGCTCCAGATCTGTCCTGCTGCAGGGAACATGGCTGGAATGCTTGTTTGAGGAACATGCCACCACCCAGCAGCACAGGGACAGTGGGGCCATGTCCCAAACTAGGGCCGTGTCCCCTGCCAGCAGCCTGGCTTCCATAGCCATGGAATGACAGAATGGTGTGGACTTTGGGGGGCTTTGGAAGGGACTTTTTCAATGTCCTCTGGTCCAACCACCCTACAACCAGCAGGGACATTTTCAGCTGGGTCAGATTGCTCAGAGCCCTCAACCTGACCTTGGATGTTTCCAGGGATGGGGCATCCAGCCCATTTCTGGGCAACCTGTGCCAGCGTTTCACCCCCTCCAGTGTTTTACCACCCTCATGCTGTGAGCTGCTGTGACACTGCCCTTGGCTCTGCTGGTGACTCACCCACCACACAGGAACACACACCTCCAGCTCTTCAGCCTTGGGCTCTTCATCTGGAAGCACAAGGATGGTGTTTTTTAACTCACAGCCATGCCAAGATATGTTCCCTTATTTTAAACTTGAAAGCACCTACATATTGTTTCTACAGCTTGAGATAGGAGATGCCACCAAAGGGAGGAGAAGAGTAGTAATTATCTGCGGTTCAGAAGTTCAGCCTTCAGAGGAGGAATTGGGCTCTCAGCTCTACTTGCCACATGTTTTGAAGCTGATCTTTTGAAAGAGGCCGTGCATTTTATAATTGAGATTGCCCACCTGAGACATGAGCTTTTCACATCGCTCCTGGGTTTACAGATCATGGACAAAGACCAAGGCTGATGGTGTCAGAGAGGCACAGAGCCACAGGGAAAGCTCTAATGTCAAAGGATGTGATCCTCATATCAATTCCCACTTTATATCTAAACAGCAGCTGGATCCACTGAAGTGGGACCTGCTAAAATACAGTGCTTGGGGATCAGCCAAGCCCAGAGGCTGATGGCTCTGCTTGAAATGCGCTGGAGGATTTTCCCTTTGAAATCCACTGGTAGGAGCTGACACAATCAAGTGCTGAACAACGGCACCCAGCCCCTGGAATGAGGGGTAAACAAACTGAAAGCAAGAAAGGACCTTGAATGGTGCAGCAGCATCAGTATTAAAATAATCATAAAGAAAAAATAAAACTATCTCCAAAACCATCTCCAAATGAGAAAATGCCTTTCTCTAATGGAATGGATAGGTCTCCTGCTATCAGAAGTGACCACAACCTAAAGAGTCCATGTCACCTTAGGGCTGCCCTGAGTTATCACAGGAGAAGTGGACACCACTGATGGCTGGACAGGTCATTTGGCCACACACTTTGGTGCTGGTGTGCACACGGCCATGGGGGACATGAGCGAAAGCAAAACCATCTTTCCCCCCACATCAAGGCTGGCACTGAGGTTTGCTGTGCCATTCCTGAACACCAGAGTATTTATTTCCTACATTTTCCTCCAAGGTGGCCTCAGATATGCAGCCTGCCCAGTCTCCCCCCTCCCCTCCCCAGATCCCAGTCTGCCCAGTTGCTGGTATGTGGATATACCACAGCCCCAGTGCAGCTGGTCAGGAGCCTGCCCTGGATATGCTCCAAAAACCTCAGGAGAGATGCTCCAGCTGCCTTCTCCTAATGACCCATGGGCTGGGGGGATGTCTCCCGACATCCCCAGGAAAGTCTAGCCAGGATTTTTCCTGCTCTGAGCCTGTAATTTGGTCTCCCATGCCTTTGTGTCTCTGACAGCTCCTGTAATGGGCCTGGGAGCAGCTTGGACAGGGTATGATTTGGATTTCCTCCCACTGTTGCTCCTCTGTGGGCAGGCAACATAGTGTTTATCCCATAAGCTAACACTGGTAACAAGGGAAAATACCAGGTGGATCTCAGAGCAGTCCAGAGACTGCAAGGGAAAAGGAACAACTTCACAAGGAGAAAAAAAACCAAAAAAACCAAACCAAACAAAACAAAATTCCACTTCCCTGAATGCCATAGATTTTGTAACATCTCTTTCTTCTAAAGCCATAGTTTTCTTACCCAAGCCATACAACTTTGGGCTTTTCTAGTGTACAGGACCCCATAAGGCTTTTCCTTGGCTCGGGGTTCAGCCCAGAGCTCTGCTGTGGGTAGAACCAGCCCAGGAGAAAATGTTCCTCACAGACAATCCGGGAGGATGCTTTGCCCTATCTTCCCCTATTTCAAGAGGCTGAAAGGGAGAATGATAATCATCACAATTACCTTTTTTCTTCTGCAGCATTTCCTGCTCTTTTGGAAAAGAGTAGGGCATGGGGAGGGACCTCCCCACATATACCCCAAAACTCCCAGCATGGCTGGAGGGGGATCAGGCTAGAGCCACTTCAGGTAGCCTGTGCTGGAAAAGGAATTCCAGCCCTCCTCCCTGCTCTCTTTATAGCTTCTGAGCAGACCTCAGGTGGTCCCTGTGATGATGCTTCTACTGCTGCAACGAGATGAACCTGTCTCTGTGCCCTGCAACTCCCTTCCCATGGCTTTCTCTTCTCTGGTTTTAAACCACCCCCACTTTGTGTTCAGTGACAGCTTCCTCATGGCTTCAAGTAAAATAATCATAGAACCATGGAGTTGTTAAGGTTAGAAAAGCCCTTCAAGACTATCCAGTCCAAAATTAACCCAGTGCTCATCACTAAACCATGTCCCCAAGTGCCACAGCTACACATATTCTAAATCCCTCTAGGGATCCCTCTGTCACTTCCATGTGGGACGTGTCAAGCCTGTTCCAGCGCTTGACAAGCCTTTGGGTAAAGAAATTTTTCCTAATATTCCATCTAAATCTTCCCTGTTCTATTATTCCTCACCCTGCTCTACTTCACAGCGATGCTGCTAAGACCCAGCAAAAACTTTTTGGTGTGGTTTGGTTGGCTCCAGTGCAACAGGGGGTTATAAAACTATTGGGAGGAGGATTTCAGGCTACTGTGAACAGGGATCTGTTATTTCTATCACATCCAGGCAATAAGTAATGATCTCAGCCCCTGGGAGAGCAGCAGTGCCCTGCTGAAGCAGGCTCACGGGTGCTCGTGACTGCCGTCACCAGCAGTGACCTCCTGGCCCAGTTGGCTCCAGCTTCAGAGGGAAGTGGATTTGCACGTCTCTGGTTTCTTGTGGGCATCACAGCATTGATTCCTACCAGTCACTGCATCTAAAGCTGCTTCCAAGACATGGACTCTCATTTACTGCAAGCAAGTTTTCCAAGAGAAGGAAATCCAAAGGGAATAAGCACCTGGGGAGCAGAGTGGGATGGCAGCAGCTTTGTCAGGCATCCATCTGGTGAGGTTAGTGGTGCTGTGCTCTGAACCATCTTTAAGGTGCTTTAACTGTATAAATGGGGTAATTCCACCTTCCCACATGCTCTCCCAGCCTCTGGCAGCTGGATCATATTCCCACGCAAAGCCCTGGTCAGCAATTTCCTCCCTGCCTCCCTTGCTCCCTTCCTTCCTTCCCTGCTTCCTACCTTCCGAGCTTCCGCGCTTCCTTCCACGCTTCCTTCCTCGCTTCCTCCCTCCCTCCCTCCCTCCCTTCCTTCCTTCCCTTCCTCCCTTCCTTCCTCCTCCTCCCTTCCTCCCTTCCTTCCCTTTTACAACTTTCTAGCTTGTCCCAAAATGTGCTCCAGAGCATCCAAGAGCTGCCTGGAGCATCGAGGGGCTATGAACCTCCTCGTTTTTCCTTCTCATGCAAACCAAGGCAGTCCAGCCCGTGAAAATCACTCTGGAACAGAAACAACCACGTTCTACCAGCGTCCTGCAGGAAGACAGGAATGGCAATGGCAATTCGCCCAGTGTGCTTTGCCTCAAGCCCCTGTGCCCAGAAAAGCAGCAGCAGGGACGTGAAATATTCAGAAGCATTCAAAGACTGACACCCTTAACCAGTGCCGCTCTTAAGCCAAGCTTACAGCATCAGTTCAGATCACTTCAGAGCTGAGCCTATGGAGATCCTGACCAGAATCACATCTAAATCCCAGCTTCAGCCAAGACTTCACAGCAATTCAGACCGTTTCAGCACTTTGTACCTTTAATGAGATGAACCAATTGGGGTATTCTTAGGCAAAAGATACAACAAGGAAAAGGCACACTTGAAAGGGTTTGCAGTATATGACTTCCAATCACTTCAGGAAGGAAACCTTTGGAATTCAGCTAAAGCCAAAGAGACACTGAAGTAGCCCAGCCCATCATGGGTATTTGGTCTCTTTTTTTTTTCCCAAATTCTATTCCAAAAGCTCATCTGCGGATTCTTTTCCTTTGCCGCCTGAACCCTTTGAGTTCTCCTGTGTCTTACTCTACATGATAAAGTGGGAAATGATGGACTTCTTAAGTGTGGCCAGAGCCCTTGGGGACGCTTGGGACCCCAGCCAGACCATTCCCCTTTGTGACATGAGGCTTGACGTGTGTCCAGGTGCCATTGTGAGCCCTGGGGCCGCGCCCTGAGCAGGAGCATATAAAAGCGGGCAAAGAGGCCAGGGGTGCCCACTCCCAGGAGAGCAGCTCCGCCAGGAGACAGCATCTTCCCGGGAGACGGCAGCGTCGGAGCGACTCCGAGATGTCTGCGGACAAGGAGACGAGCACCGATGTGCAGCCCAAGAAGACGTGGCCGGTGTTTCGGAGGAGGCAGAAGGTGAGCGATGGGGCAGCACGCAGCTGCCTCGGGGCCGGGGCCGGGCTTGGCGTCAGGGAGGGAGCTGCTGTGCCAGGGGGGCCGTTTCCATCGCAGAGGGCCACCTCACCCTCGCCCTTCTCGTCCTCCGTACAGATGTGCAGCTGTGAGGCTCGGGCAGCCCCGCAGGAGGCCGAGGAGCACCGTGACTCCTGTGCTGGCCCCGGCGCGCAGGCGGCAGCAGCACAGAGCCGGGCAGCGGCCCCGCACAGCCCCGGCTGCACCCCCGGCCCCTCGCCCGGCCAGCTGGGAGCTGGGCAGGGGGCAGGGGCAGAGTTGGGGGCCGTCCTGACAACGCCGCATGGTGAGGAGAAGGCCTGCTTCAGCCCGGAGCCGCACTGGGACATGAACAGCCACAAAGAGCTGTCCCAGGGGCAACAGCACCCACACCAGAGCTGGAGCAGTGAAGAAGCGGGGCCCTCTGTGAGACCACGCGAGGCCCGGGAAGAGTACAGCAACTTTGCCCCGATTGCCACAACCTAAGGCCAAGGCTCAGCTCTGCCCAGCACAGCCCCTCACATCAGGGCAGAGGCCTCATCTGAATCAAGTCTGGCTGGCTTACCCCCCAGCCCCCCACCAAAGCAGGGGGCAGCTCACAGGCGGGGGGCAATAGTGGCGGCGAGGGCACTCCTGGCAGGGCTGCCGAGCGACGACCAGGACACTTCAGAGGATGTTCAGGACAGCAGCAGCAGCAGTGGGGATGAGAGCGCCTGTGTGTCCTGTGATCATGGACCAGGACGCCTGGAGCCTTGCAAAGGCACAGCACACTCGGCGCTTCCTTCCCAAACTGGAGACCCAGCAGCTGCCAAAGACAAGAGCATCCAAGAGTTATCAGAGGAGACGTGGAATATAATCACTGTCCACACCCTCTGGATAAACCCCTGCTACCCAGAGCTCATGGTGGGCCGTGACACAGCGCTGGGAGAAGAGGCAGATGCTGAGGTGCCCAGCACATCTTATGGCCTGGTAAACCTCACGGACACCTATCTAATATCTACTGCCCTGCCCGGCGTTCCCGACTATGAGGAGAGCCTTGTGCGTGCCTCTGCCTGGCCACAAGAGGTGGCAAAGACAAGAGCTTCTGCTGGCCCTGGCCTGGCCGCGGCAGCAGCAGAGAGCCCGGCAGCGGCCCCGCACAGCCCCAGGGGACGCGGCCAGGCCCTGCTGCGCTCACTGCGGCGCGGCACCCGGGCCATCCTGAGCAGGGTGGCAGCCGCGATCCGGCCACGCGGCCACCGGCCGGGGACACAGAAACACCTGCACTGGGGCACGGAGCCGGTGAATGCAGCGACAGCCCCCGCAGCCGGGGCACAGGGCTGGGCAGCAGCGGGGACAGTCCTGCCGGTGCGTGCGTGGAAGGCCTGCCTGTGTCTGGAGCCACAGTGGGACGTGGACAGCCCCGAGGAGATCTCCCAAGGTCAACAACACCAAGACCAGAGCTGGGGATCGGCAGAACAGATGCCCTCTGTGAGGCCACGCGAGGCCTGGCTGTAGCACGGCCACCTTGGCCCGTGAACAGCCACAGGCCAAGCCCCGGCCCTTGCCAGCAGAGCCCCTCACAGCGGGGCAAAGGCCTCGGCTCCAGGCCCGATTGCAGAGCGCTGCCCCCACAGCCCCTCACCGAGCCTGCTGGAAGCTGCCAGCGGCCAGGGGACAGGCCCAGAAGCAGAGCCACGCCTGTCACTGCCACCGCCACCGACCGAGGAGGGCTCTGGCTCCGAGGGGCCTGGCACTGACTGAAGAGTGGCCAGGGATGTCCCACAGCCTGGCCACAAGACACCTGAGCCACAGCACCGAGGAAGAAGCAAGTGCCTCACGGTCTCTCCCATGCGTGCCCTGGCCTACCAGGAAGGTGAGGAGAATACACAGGGGTGTTAGTAGGGTTAATTCTTTTAAGTGAAATTAGGGGTAGAAATTAGTAGTGCTCCCATCTAGAAGTAAAGATAACAGGATGAAGGCTATGTCATGCCTTCTATTCCGGTTTAATTAATAAATTACATATGGGGTTCAACATATTAAGTGACATAAGAAAGCCAAGGGTTTAACATTAAGAGTTCTAAAGGCTTGAACTAGAGATAACTTTTTTTAAAGAGAAGTGTTAGGAAGCCCTTTCTGGTTTTGATAGATAAAATTATTCTATGCTATTTTCCTCTGGAACATGTTGCTTAGTCAGTTGAGATGTAGCTTTAGCTAAGTTAGAAGTGTTTTCATTGATGCTTTTGTTGCAATAAAAGGACAGAATGAATACATCAGAAGTGCTTGTTCTTTTCATTGCACTGTAGTTGTTGATTTGGGGGGAATCCTGACGGGTGAAGCCTTTTGGTCGCTGGGGCGGTGCAGTGTGTGCTGTGTGGGGCAGAGGAGAAAGGCGCTGCCTGGGCCGGGAGCGATGCAGGGACAGCAAGTCCTTGTCACTTGTGGCACAAGGTGGTTGTTGGATGCAGGACCCCGTTTTTTTTGTCCCCAGTTCTCCTCCTAGAGCGCCGCCCTGGTGCAGAGATCATTCTGGAGGATCTCTCAGGGATGGAGTGGTTGCCTGGCATTGCAAATTGCAGCTCCTCAGGCACCAGGAGAAACAGCCACCAGATCTGAGAGCTGGCAGAGCCCCGGCACCTCTGTAATTCACAACATCTGCACTGCGTTTCCTGGTTGTTCTGTGAGAGCAGGAAAAGCATTAACAGAGTGAAGAAAATAAAAATCTGTGCCTTCAAACAATCATTGTACCCATGAGAAGGAGAAAGGAGGTCAGATCTAAGCATGAATCGATGTGAGCAAAGACAAACCCAGCTCCATTAAGAAACAGTTGCCCAGCTGCTCTGCTCCTCACACCTGAAACCCCCTCCTGCTCAAAGATCCAGGTCCCTGCAGCAATGGCCCTGGGACTGCAGGAGCCTCAGAGGCCTCCTGGCCTCATGCAGGTGAGGAGCCTGGGAAGCCTGAAGAGCCTCAAATGCACACAAACTAAAGCCCAAAGCCTCCTGTTCCACCAGCCAGATGAGCACTGCAAAACACACAACCCACACTAACACAGAGCACACTGGATGAGGCAACTACAAAGTCATTTGTAAAATATTTGCACTCCTCACTCCCCTCTCTACAGAGCCCCTTTCCAAAGTAGAGGTGCACTGAGTGCTTTTCCAGCAATCAGCTGCTTTCAGAGCCCAGGAACAGTTGGCAAAAACGGCTTCTTTCAGGTACCTTAGAGCTGAGGCAATTAAAAAAGAATTAAACTGACATTTCTAACTTGCAGCGCAAGAGGAATGTGTAGTCGGGAAGTAATTCAGAGCTTCTGCTGGCAAAATACTCTTTTCACCTGTCTGCTGCAAAGAATAAAAGGGTAAGAAGCACTTTTTCCTTTTATTTTCCCCTTTTCTTTCTTGTAATTAGTTGCTAGTTATTGCTGCATCTCCAAATGCCAGAACCCAGGAGTTTTCCAAACGACAAGAAAGAGATTTAGTGCTTGGTACCTGGTTTATCCAGCCTCACCTGGTGACCAATAACATTTTTCCACCAAGATTTCCCTGCTCAATTGTTTCCCATGAAGGGCTCAGAGCTTCCTTTTTTTTTGTTTATTGCACTGGCTTGAAAGGTCTTTCCAGGCACCTGTTTCCAGTCTGGGGACAGAGCAGAGGGAGGGCTTTCCCCTTGTGCTTTGGTGGCTCAGACCTTTACAAGGGCACTGCTGCCAGCACTGCCCCCTGCACTTTGGGAGGATGTCCCACATTGCTCAGATGTTTCTCCTGCATTTCTTATTCTGCCCTTCAGAGTGGTCAAAACCTGCTGAAGAGCCACACCCTGGTCTCTGACCACTTGGCCACGCAGTGCTATTGAAGGCATGTGAATATATTTATGACTGATAATATAGAAATGTGCTTCTAATAAATGTGCTTTTATTGTTACAGTGTTATAGTTGCCAAGGATGGGGGAACCCAGCTGTATTTTTCACTCTTGCAATGATCACTGTGTGATCATTGCAAGCTGGATGCTGTGTCACAGTCTGCAAACAGAGGAGGAAATTATGTACATAAACCTGGGGATATTATTTATGTTTACATGAAGTCCCCTGTGCTGTAGCTCTTTTAGAGCTGCTGTTACATCTCAATTGACTAAATAGGAAATAAATACTCTCTATCTAGTCACGAATGCCATGGACAGTCTAAAAGACTGCACCAGGTGAAAAACAACCCCAGTCCTCTGGATTTGGTGCCCGTAGCTGAGGCAGGGTGGTGTCTGTGCCCTGCTTTTCCCATATATTAGCTCTAAGGAAGATGTTTTTTATGATGAGGGTGGTGAAATGCTGGCACAGGTTGTCCAGAGAGGATGCTCATCCCTGGAAACATCCAAGGCCAGAAGCCAGGGAAGTCACTGAGCCATTCCCTAAGAATCCCTTGCAGCCAACAGGATGTGTGCTGGAAGCTTGAAGAGAAACAGAAAAAATCTGCTTGAAGAGAAACTGAACTGCTCCTGCTCTCAGGGGGAAAGCACTGGAGCAACAATTCTGATAGATGCCTTAATGAGAAAAGGAATTGGACTCAATGGCTCTCGTGATTTCTTCAAGCAGATGAACGAGAAAGCCATTACATGAACTTCAGGAGCACACTGAGCACACTCTCCTCTGGAAAACAACCTTCCCACAGAGCAGGGGTGGTTCAGCAGCACATCCTACAAGGAATTTACAAGTGGGCTGCACTTTGGTGCAGAGACCTGTATTAGCTGGTTCAAGGGCTTGCTCCCATTCTGAGCCTGCTCTTTGAAGATGGCTCTAACCCTGCACAGACCCATACTTTTACTGCTCAAAGCATCAGACAGCTGAAATCACCCAAAAAAAGACATTGTTCTCCTTTCTATTTCCAGATTGTTATCCTAGCAAAAAAAAAAATGCTCTTCATCTGCTGTTCTGTTGGTGAGAGCTCTGTTGGTGAGAGCTCAGCCCCTGCTCTGTTTCAGTCTGGAAGGAGGAAAAGTGCGGTAGGAGCTCCTTGTTCCAACAGAAACTCCACAAGGTCAGAGGCAGATGAAGCCTCACTTGAAATAGAAGCTGCCTTCTCCAGAGATATCAATGCCCTTTGCTGGAGTTAACTGACAAATGATGGATTGCTCGGTGCTTCCTGTTTATATGGGAGACTCCTGCTTCAGACTTCTCCTTGACAGGAGAAAACAGTGTAAGAGGAGGAGGAGGATGGTGTGCAGGGGGACACAGATCGTACAAGCAGCAGCTTTTCCTTTCTTCAAGGTGCTGTATCCACACTCCTCAATCACGGACATATTTACCAGCAACACCTTTGGGAGCAAAGGTTAACAAATTTACCATCAATACCTTTGTTAACAAAATAAGAGAGTGGTACTGTAGCTGCCGAGGACTGGCTGATGATTCCAGGTCAATGAGGGCCTGGAATCTTCAGGGCTGGAGCTATTCTACCTTCTTAGTTTTGAGAACACTTCCCTGTGATGGAAATGAGTTTGGCAGAAGGGATATAGGGAAGCAACAGGAAAATTAGCAAAAAGCAAAGGGTATCTCTATGTTCCACTGTTGACAAACACTATCCAGTGATCAAATCAGGATTCTCAGCCCAGCTCAGGGCTCCAGCCCTTTGCTCATGTCCAAGGGCTTCCTGTAATGCCCTGGTAATGAGGGCTCTGTGAACACAGTGCCAAAGGAATTGTTTCTTCCATGGCCTCCACAGATCCAAATGAGCTAACAGATATTCTGGCCACTCTGGACAAAGAAAAATAATTTCTGCTGAAAGCAGATCCTTCAAACCCTCCCTAATGCTGCAGAGCAAGTCTATTTGCCCCATATTAGCTACATGTCATGACTGGCTGTGTCTGTTTTAGGCTATCACCCACTCTGACTGACACTGTGAGAAGGTCAGGGCCTGGGAGAGACTTCCAAACCTTTATGTGAATAATGCAAAATGCAGAAGTGCTGATCTCTGGGTTAAATTAAGCTCCACAGGGTTTCCTGCACCTTGCACAGGAGTTAGTGGAAGTTTTTTGAGGAAAGTTCTACACGCTTTTCCCAGAAACCATCACACATTTTAATTACTCCTTTCACACATCCAAGCACTTTGTATGCAAGTCAACCTTCCAGGCAAGTGTCTTTTTAATAACCTTTAAGTTAAGCCTGGTACTTTTCATTTCATCAACCATTTACTCTCCCCATATAACAGATCTTTGCTCAAAATACTTCCACCATTATGCCAGAGGTACAAATTGCACTGACTGCTAGCACCAAAAAGCAGAATAACTGGATGTTCCCAATTACCATAACTGCCTAAGCAGAACTGTCACACAACATAAAGGTGTGCATCAGTGCTGCAGTTTAAGTGGATATTAAACCACCCTACAGCAGGAGCATCCCATCCCAAAGGAAAAGCAGGATGATGAACAGGGGAGATTGTAGCTGATAACTTCAAAATGGGATTAGAAAATGAGTGTGGAAACTTAATGCATGATAGCCTCTGGAACAGCTTTGTCACCTTGCTGTCTGCCCTCTCTCCACCTCAGATGATGCTGAACAGCAGGGCCCCCACAGAGCATCACAGGTGACCTCCCTCTGCAGATCAGTCACCTACAGCCAGCCAGGATTCTTTTCATGCAAAGATCTTTCCTCTCTGAGAGGCTGCACAGCCTTCAGGTAAGACTGAGCTGTTGTTAAGGGCCCCATCAAAGGCCCTTTGCAAACCTAAAACCAAACTGGAGCTTCCTGCAGCTGGTGATTGGAAGTCACCAGCTCCTGGAAGGAAGTCTCACTCAAGGCCCAGCCATCCCAGAATTACAAACACACACAGACCACAGAACACAACCCTGGGGGCAGGATGCACATCGGTCCCCTCATCTGGAAATTTCTTTGAGGAATGAAATGGAAATGATCCATTGGTGACACCAATTAGTCTCCCATTTATAATCAAGCTAAAGTTTTGCTGTGGACAGTGGTTCATCTTGATCCAAGCCAAGGACCTGACATCAAACACAACAGGACCTGCTGTGTGACACCTGCTCAGCTGCTGCACAGGTGGGAGGTGCTGAGCTGCCAACATCCCTTTTTATTCTATGAAATATTGACTGAAATGATGAAACATGAAACAAACGGCAAAATCAGTACTTTATATTAAATAACCTGGTAATAAATACAAAGGTAGATTATCTTGGAACTCTACCTTCATTCTGCTGCACAACTTTCCACCAAAAAGGGAGAAAGCCCTAGAAAGAAATTAATGAAATTATGGCAGCTGGTAAGGAAAAGGAAGCAAAGAAGCAAAACCTTCTGACATAGAAAAGAAATTCAGGCTGCAACTTCAGGACAAACTGGATGCTTTTACCACAGTGGTTAACAGCAGATTTAAAGTCATTATTAAGTTTCAAAGTTAAAGCCTCATTGCTGACACTGCCCAAGTCTGCCAGGCTAATTCTTAATGAAATTTTTCTTCACTAACCATTTGAATCTAAATCAAAGTGAAGAGTCTAACAGACACTTTGGGCAGTACTTGGACACACCACAGAACATGCTTTTGTTATGGGAAGCTTCCCTATGTGTGAAAACATTTAAATGAAGAAGGTTCCTGTGCAATGAGTAGCAAAGGTGGCTTAAATTTGGTCTTTTGCTCTTTGAATTTTGTGTCCTCAAACATTTTCTTCCACAATATTCAGCTGGTTAGATTTAATGTGCATGGTTCCATCAGAGACACAAGTGTCACCCCAAGAGCATGCACCACCATAGCCAAAATAAAGTTTCCCCATTATTAACAGACATTCAACCCATCCCTCAAAAGTGCAGAAAATATTGGTACTCCCTCAGATAGAAACATTCTGAAATACAGCTGGTAACTGTTGTGTTTATTAAGGAACTGGTTTGTAAGTGGAGTTTGTTTGTTTTTTTAATAACCAACATGATACTTCCCCTTCCAAATAAAAAGAAATGTAACAGAAAGAAAAACTCAGCGAAATACAAGGAAAGAAGGGATAGAGGGACAATTCTGGATTGTTCTAACTTAGCGAGTTAACAGATCTCCAAACCCAGTGTCAAAGAGCCATCACACTCATGAGGGCAGGGCCAGTTTATCCAGTGGATTCTCACAGCCTCTGCTTGCACATCCTGCACAAAGCTCAAGCAGATGCATCGCCAGTCCAGCAAACAGAGACAGCGCAAGCACATGTGACTGGTTTCAGTCTCCTCAAGTCTCCCATTTCATTACTCAGGGGTAATTAGGTTATTTTCTCATACAAAGCAGTTTAAAGCCAGGCAGTGCAATCGTTCCCAGTACAAGTTCAGAGCTCCCTGTGATGCAGCATTCCCTGTCAGCCACTGCTGAGCAGTGGGTCTGGACTGGGCAGAGCACACACCATGGGGTGCTTTTCCAGCCGGACTGTGCAGACCTCGTTGAGGTACAAAGCAACCACGGGGAACCCAAATTAAGGTTTGTCCGCCTTGTGTGTGCGCTCGTGCCTCCGTAGGGTCCCTGACTCAGTGAAGGAATGCCCACAGAAATTACAGGAGTAGGGCTTCTCTCCGGTGTGGATGCGGTGATGGCGCTGGAGCGATGCCAGCCGGGTGAAGGTCCCTCCACACTCCTCGCAATAGAAGGGCCGTGCCCCCGAGTGGGTCTGCTGGTGCCTCTTGAGCCTGAGCAGCTGCACAAACGCCATGCCACACTCCTGACACTTGTAGGGCTTGTCCTCCCGGTGGATCACCTTGTGCTTGGACAGCAGGTTGGGCTTATCGAAGCCTTTGCCACACGTTGGGCAGGCGTAAGGTTTGACATCGTCTTCCTGAGACTTTGAGTTTCCAGGACAAGTCTGATCTGGGCACTCAACATTGTGCTGCTGGCCGTGGTGCACCACGGACCAGGGGTTCCTGGCCACGCCGTTGGCCAGGATCACCATGGAGCGCTCGATCTTGTGCACGTTGCGCAGGTGCCTCCAGACGTCGGCCGTGCGGATGAAGCCCTTGTCGCACTCGGGGCACTTGTGCGGCCTCTCGCTGGAATGGATGAGCTTGTGCATGCGCAGGTTGGCGGCGCGCGAGAAGCCCTTGGTGCAGATGGGACAGCGGTAGGAGTTCTCCAGCAGGTGAGCTCGCCTGTGCTCCTGCAGCTCGCTCACGCCGCAGAAAGAGGAGCCGCACTTCTTGCATCGACAGGGCAGAGCTTCCTCGGGGACGGGCTCCAGGTCCCCACCGAGCGCATCTCCGAGGGCGGCGCTTCCGTTGTCCTCACGGAGCTTCGTTACCGTCCGTGGTTTCCTGGGGTGCTCAGAGGAACAGTGATCTAAATCCTCACCTTCACTCTGCAGGTGCAAGCTGGTGCTGGAGGGGGCACACTCCCCCGCTGGACTCTCACCTTGTTTCTGGCAATAGGTGTCACACTTTTCCTTCTTTCCACCCCCCAGGTCTGTGGGAAGCCCCTGCTTCCCTGCAGGTCCAGCAGAGTTTCCAGGAGGACTGCAGGAGTAATTCATGTCCACCTCTTTCTGCAGCCTACAGCTGTGGCCCACCTGCTTCGTGGCCTCTCTGGGATAATCTGAACACTCCCCCTCTGTGTCACAAATGTTATTCTCACTCATATCCATCCTCTGAGGCAAACACTGTGTTCATCTGCAGCTCATCATCACCAGAACTTTGTGTCCTTCATGGTAAGTCCATCTCATTCTCAGCTCTTCTGACCCCTTTTCCTCCCTAGAAAAGAAAACACTTGTTTCATCAACGATTCTTCTGATATTATAAATTTAGAACAGTGAAGGTATTTTTCTGATTCAAAGAATGGGACAGACTATTAGATATGCAGAAGAAACAGAATCATTGACTATTAGATATGCAGAAAATATACATTCAGCACACAAAATGCAGACTATGTTCAGTAAAGTTAAATCCACTATCATCAGCCAGCCTTCACTACCAAATATAAATTGATAATTCCAATTTTAAATTTTCCTAACGATGAGAAATTACAGAATCCCAGAATGGTTTGGGTTGGCAGGGACCATCCTGTTCCACCCCCTGCCATGGACAGGACACCTTCCACTAGACCAGATTGCTCAGAGCCCGCTCCAACCTGGCCTTGAACACTTCCAGGGATGTGGCAGCCACAGATTCTCTGGGCAACCTGTGCCAGGTCATCACCACCTTCACAGTAAAGAATTTCTTCCTAATAACTAATCTAAATCTCTCCTGTTTTAATTTAAAAATGTTTCCCTTCGTTCTATCTGTGTAAAATGTTGCTCTCCCTTCTGTAAAAGTACTGGAAGTGGGATAAGACATCTCTGAATATAAACATACATATTAATGAACACATATATGTAAAAACATTAATATTTCTGTATTTCCACATGTACATAAATGTATAACTTGCCTATTTAGTTTCAGCAGGCTTATCAAGTGCAGTTATCAAGGCAGTACAGAGATGTGCAATAAATGAAAGCTCTTATTCACATTCCAGAAAGGCTGGCTCCATCAGCCACACAAGCCACGCTTTCTTCTGCTGGAGACACGGAAAACAATCTGGATTAGTCCTCATTAGTCACTGCCTGGAACAGCGTGGCTCGACTCACCCCCAACTCCAGCCATTCCCGACATTTAATAAGGAGCTGGTAACAGGAGTGTTCCTCACCTCCAGCCCTCCAGCTGAGCTGCCGATGCCTTTGGGGCGGGAAAACTTTCCAAGGGATGCTGGCGCTGCTTGGCTTACGAGAACTCCATAACCACGGCTACCCATTTCCTGCAGAAGGGGGATGTGGAAACCACGGCGTGGGCTGAAAAACAATAATAACAACAATAAATACACACACACACATATATATATGTACATATATTTAAAAAGAAAAAATATTTCTTTTGTTCCAGGCAGCATGGCCCCCCCAACTTTCCCCCGCTTCGGTGCCCGCTCCCTGTTTCCCCGCCCTACCTGGGCGCTGCGGGTCCCGGCGCGGCCCTACGCATCCCCCGCGCATCCTCCGCGNTCCAGACCAAGGTGCTCCGAGTCCCACCCAGCCTGGCCTTGGACACTTCCAGGGATCTAGGGGCAGCCACAGCTTCTCTGGGCAACCTGTGCCAGGGCCTCACCACACTCAGAGGGAAAAGATTTCTCTCAATAACTAATCTAAACCTACTCTCTTTCCATTTGAACCCATTCTCCCTTGTCCTGTCACTCCAGCTCTTGCAAATAGTCTTGCCCCATCTTTCTTGGAGGCTCCCTTGGGGTACTGCAAGGCCACAATTAAGTGACCCCAAAGCCTTGTCTTCTCCAAGCTGAAGAATCCCAGTTCTCTTGGCCTTTCCTCATAGCAGAGGTGTTNCCCCGGACACCGCGTCCCCTCCCCGGCCACCGCTCCCCGCCCGGCTCCGCGCCCCGTTCCGACCCCGCGGCCCGGCCCTTCCCACCACCCCGGCTCCGAGGATCCCGGTGCTCCAGGAGCCTGTTCATGGAATCATGGAATGGTATGGCTTGGAAGGGACTTGAATGTCGTCTCGTTCCAACCCCCTGCCGTGGGCAAGGACACCTTCCTCCAGACCAAGGTGCTCCGAGCCCCACCCAGCCTGGCCTTGGACACTTCCAGGGATCTAGGGGCAGCCACAGCTTCTCTGGGCAACCTGTGCCAGGGCCTCACCACACTCAGAGGGAAAAGATTTCTCTCAATAACTAATCTAAACCTACTCTCTTTCCATTTGAACCCATTCTCCCTTGTCCTGTCACTCCAGCTCTTGCAAATAGTCTTGCCCCATCTTTCTTGGAGGCTCCCTTGGGGTACTGCAAGGCCACAATTAGGTGACCCCAAAGCCTTGTCTTCTCCAAGCTGAAGAATCCCAGTTCTCTTGGCCTTTCCTCATAGCAGAGGTGTTTCTCTGACTACCTTGGTGACCTCCTCTGGACTCAACAGGTCAGTGCCCTTTCTGTCCCTCAGCTCCAGCTCACAGCAATTCCTGGAGTGTCCCCTGTGCCCCCCACCATGACAATAACTGTGCATCCATATTCCTGCAGGAGTATGGCAGGGATTGATTCCCTCTCAGGCCCTATCTTGTCGGAAGGAACGGGCTCTGGCCCTGTCAGGAGGGATCAATCCACCTCCCAGGATCGTGTCCCACTTCCTACTAGAATAAGTCTTTGCACCCTAAGGGCATTCAGCATCTTCAGCGATGCCTCACCAGGCACCAGTTCCTCGAGAAATCCTTTGCCCAACACATCCAAGGATCCCTCCTGCCTTTGCCAAAGCCACAGTGGTATCATGGTCCACAGCTGAAACCACTCTCCAACATCTCTCTGTAATCCCACAGAGATTGCCCCAGCTTTAAACCCAGCTCTGGGAAGCTTTGCACTGCCTTTTCCTAGCAAAACTCCTCCAGCTTTGGGAAATGGGCTCCACAATTAGCAGCAAATACAGAACTGAAATGACAAATGAACAAGAGTGTACATTGCCAGCATGCAAATGTGGTATAGAAGAATGCTCCAAGCTCTGTATTATTTTTGTGATTGCACAGATCTTGGTAAAAATAGACATGAAACCAGAAACTGCTCTGCTGGGAGTTGAGGATGTACCTACTCCTTCCACATGGAAAAGCAAGTTCTTTCTGAGAGCAGAGTAAGTGTCAGTTCAGTTCCTTCAGATGAGGCACTTAAAAAATAAGTTTGCAACAATCCTTTAATGACAGTCCTTGAATCCATGAGGAGCCCACACTCTGCTTGGAATGGCAAACCTTGCAGGGGAAGAACTGTCATTCCAACTTTCCCAAACTAGGGAAAAAAACCAAAACAACTCAGAAGATTTCTGTTATTTTTACTGGGGTTTTTTTCAGAATTTAAATGCTTAGATGTTTCTTACTTACCTGGGCAGGGTAAAGGTTATCTCCCACCTAGACCCAGCATGCACAGAATCACACAACCCTTCCACATCCCTCACAGAAGACAAACACACACCCCCTCCCCTTTTTCATAAGGAAAACTCTAGGAATTCATAAGGATATGCACCCACATCCCCACAGCCAAGCAGGTTTGTGTGGGGCAAAGACGATGAATGGCCAGTTTTTAAAAATTCCAAATTGTGGTTTATCACAATCACCAAGGAATGGTGTAGTGCCAGCAGTGTTCTTCCTCCAAGGGATCATGGAGGAAAAGGCCAAAGCATCTCCATGTGCTCCTCCTCAAAAGTATCAATAAAAATGATGTTTTTCTCATCCCTGCTCATCCTCCCTTGAGATTCCTCGTTCAGAGGAGTTCAGAGAGTGTTCAGAGGAAAAGAATCCTCAACATTCACCTCCAAGCTGCAGGTCAGGCTTGGTGGGTTGATTCAATCACACTTTTGGTAGGAAATTTTTAGGTCTCCTCTTCTTGGCACTGCAGTTCCATGTGGGTTTCTTATTGCTCTGAAGGTCTCGCAGGATGCACCTAAGACTGGAAGGTGGTGAGGAATCTTCCATCAGCTCCAGCTTCCCACTCTTTGTGAGGCTTTTGTGGAATCACCTGGGTGTTCCTCACCTTTGTGATGACTGCCAGCACCAGGAAGCAAGCCTGCCTCCCACCTGTGCTATCACACAGTGCTCACTTGGTAGGAAATGTAGAAACAGGCAGTGCAAATTCCTGTGCCCCGCTGTGTCTGGCTTCTTTCACGTCAACTTCCTCGGGAAAGAAACAAGAATTTCATTATCTGCCAGGCAAAGTTAGTATTTAATCTGTCAGTTTAATGGCAAATACTTCAGTGGTGATAAATAATGCAGAGCATTGCAAATGATGCCTCGTGGGTGAGATCAAAGACCGCGGGCAGCACCAGTCAGGGCCTTGTGGCTGCTGCTGCTGGGCTGAGATGAGACAGAGAAGGGATTCTGTGCAGGGCAACAAAACCAGCACGTACACACCCCAGACCCAGACTGGAAAAAGTGTCCTCACACTCATCAAATTCATCAGCACAGCCCCAGACTTCCCTTCTGGCTGTGATTACATAGAACACTCTGTCAGTGTTTCCCTTTTAGCATAAAATAGCAACAAAATTCAGAGATCTTGCTCTGTTGGTCCTCAGACAAACACACTTAGCTGTATCAACTTCCACATATTTTGATTTTTCCTCCTAATACCGAAGTATTTAAATGTTTTCTGCTTTCTCTTTCACATGTTGCATCTACGAGCCCATGATTTCATTAAACTCTACATTCTAAGCCTTGCCCATCAGCCTTGATGAGTTCTTCCAGTACACACACACACAAAAAAAAAATCAGCTGTAATCCTCAAGGAGAAGGCAGAAAGCTAATTGAATCACCCATTTCTGTGCAATATATGATTCCTATTAAAATTACATTATTGGTGTTTTGTGCCTGCCCTACATTCATATTCCCAACACACACATTTATGGATGCCAAATCCTTTTTATTTATGCTACCACACTTTTATGCATCTTGAATGTGAAGAGTCTGTCAGGACAGATGAGGATCTGTAATGTATTTGCCAGTTAGATCTACTCAGGAGTAATTTTTTAATTTAAATTTTCTGTTAAATTCACTAAAAAATGTGAACTCGTGGTTCGCGTTGCTGTCACAATGGGAACTTAATATATTTTGTGAAGGGTTTAACATCACATTCCATCAAATTTGAATTTTTTATGGGCCACAGAGTTTTCTGACATCTGGCTGCTCTGTTTTAGGACTGCCATAAACACTTTAAACACCTGAGAGCTTCAGACTTTTCTGAAACAGGAAAAAAAAAACCCCTAAGCAATGTTTCTTCTAAGAAGGAGCTGAATCCAGAGGGATTTCACTGATATTTGGCTGAGGTTTGAGCTTAGGACCCTAGGAGTTCAATTAAAAGAAGGTTCAGGATCTTGGATGCAGGGAATCGTTTCACTCTATCCAGCTCCATCCTGTTACCCTAACATACATTTTCCTGACGTTTGCCAGGATCTTCTACATCTCTGGAGCCAGTGAACTGGCATCTCATGAATGAGGCATTCAGAAGAAACACCGAAAAAACCCAAGTTCTAATTACACCAAAAGCCAGACAGAGGTACAAAATCCAGAACCAGGCTGTAAAGAACATGGAAAAATTAAGAGAAACAAACCAAGCAAGGGCTGAAAGAAGCAGGATGGCTGAGGAATATCTTCCTGGCAGGCTTTAGCTTCCCAAACTTGCATTTTCCTCTGCACATATTGAGGGAGACTCAGCAAATTCCTAGGCAGAAACTGCTGTCTGATTCTGCAAATATGCCTGGCTGGAGATTCAGGACTGTAAAGGAGTCTGCCAGGGAATAATCTGAGCCTTCTAGTGCTGGATGAAAGGTGCATGTGCAAGAACATCCTCATCTGTGGCTGTGGGTTTGGAGGAGCTGCATCTCTGATCTGCACTTGCACCTTGTCCATGCTTCATCTGGAAACCCCAAAAATGCATCCATGAGCTTGCTGAAGAGCTAAAGGGGAAATCTCTACCTGGGCTCTGTACTTAGTGGTTTCTTGTTCTAACAGAATTCCTAGGTTGGCTCAGGACAGCATTTAATAATCTATTCAATGATCGTTCAGCACAAAGGATTTTTACTGCCGCTCTTCATGAAGTTTATATGAGAAACTTTTAGTGGTGTCCCAGGAAATCACAAACTCTCGGCGAGTTCTTTTTTTTCCTCTTTTCCATGACCCTGCTCGAGCAGAAAGGCGGGGCAAGATGCCCCAGTGTGGTCCCTTCCAACCTGAACCATTCTGGAATTTAAAACGGGACCTGACCCAGCGGCTCCGGCTGCACCGGCGCCACCCCAAAACCCTGCCGGAGGGATTTTCCCAGCCTGTCCCACCCTCGCCCTTCGCTCCCGCCAGAGCTGCGTCTCCAAACTGGGATCAGCCCCTGTCACACCCCCTGTGACAGAGAGCCAGGGACCAGCTCCTGTCATACCGAGGGATCAGCCCCTGTCCCACCCCCTGTGACAGACAGAGCCAGGGACCAGCCCCTGTCACACCCCCGGTGACAGCCACACCCCGGGACCATCCCCCAGCACACCCCGGCAGGGCGGGCACAGCTGGGGACTGGCCTTTGTCACACCTCCAAAGTGACTGACACTGTCAGGGACGTCCTTTGTCACACCCCCGCTGTGACAGACACGGACAGAAACCTCCCCTGTAACACCTCCAGTGTGACGGACACCACCAGGGACCGCCCCCGTCACTCCTCCAGTGTGACTGACAGGGGCAGGGACATCCTTTGTCACACCTCCAGTGTGACTGACAGGGGCAGGGACATCCTTTGTCACACCTCCAGTGTGACGGACAGGGGCAGGAACCTCCCCTCTCACGCCCCCAGTGTGACAGACACCGCTGGGGACCGCCCCTGTCACACTCCCAGTGTGACTAGCACTGCCCACATCACACCCCCAGTGTGAGTGACACCAGTACGGACTGCCCCTGTCACACCCCCAGTGTGAGTGACACCAGTACGGACTGCCCCTGTCACACCCCCAGTGTGAGTGACACCGTCAGGGTCCAGCCCATCACCCAACCCCCAACGTGAGTGACATGTTGGCACCACCCCTGTCCCCTGTCGCGCTCCTGTGTGGCTGATGCAGCCCCTCAGTCCTGCAGCACACCTTGTCAGGGCATAAAAAACCCCAAAAGGAATAAAAGTGCCCCACGACCGCTGTGTGCTCTGTGAGCAATGCGTTTTCCCTCTCCAAAACACTCCTGCGAGTCTTTAAATTAAACACTCAAATGCCCACAGACTCCTGGGGTTCCAGGGGGAAATCATGGACATCCAGCTACAGCCAGGTAAGGAATGCCCAGGTTTGGGGTGACAGCTCCTTTTCCTTCCCCTCATCCCAATTCCTTGCTGGTAACATGCATCCCATCTTGCCAGGATTTTTTTTTTTAATCCCTCCCAAAAGCATCACGTAGCTTCAGCAAGTCTGGGGACGAACTTGCTCCCAATGTAGCTCCAGATCAAAAGTCATGGCATTTGGGAGACTGGACATCCTGGGCCATCACTTCCACCTTACCACGGTTGACACAGTTTTCCACACAAAATATTCTGGCTGTGGGTTAAAACGAGTTTTTAATGCTCGGGATGCCTGGATGCAGTGTGGAAATCCAGGAGAAAAGGGCCATGTCCCCGTGCCAGGCTGTGCCACACTGGTGGCACTTTGTGAATCCTTGTCCAAGCAGCTGAGCTGCCCACAGGAAATGGAGAAATGACTGCACAGGAGGGCACGAGTGCATTGTGTGTGTGTGTGTGTGTGTGAGCAATCCCAAAACATTCAGAGGAGATGGGAGAAGCCTTGGGATGCAGGACTCTGCTAAATCAAGGCAGGGGAACGATGCCTGTGCTGTGCAGATGAGCTGTCACATTGTCTCCCACACAAGAGCGTCTCCAAAGGAACCTACACCTACTGCAATTATCCTGCAGCATATGGACATTTATAGGTCAAAGAAAGGGAGAGTAATGGTTGGCCAAAAAAAGCAGGAGCCCAGATAATTCTCCAGTGTTATTTTGGAAAGTGCAGACACCGAGCAGGATAAATTATACATACCTGAGAGCCATTAGAAAATGTCAGATCGCCTCTAAAGTGCGTTAGAAGGGGGGTGGGGGGGGGAAATGCCTCCAGCTTTCTTGTGCAAGAGGAGAATGCGGGATGTAAATAATATTCCCTAATAAAAATTGTCACTGGAATGAGTTTTCAAGCAGATTCCGACTCTCTCTTGTGCTGGGGACAGAGTGTGGGGTTGCATCCTGAGAGCCAGACATCTGTGAGCTGAAACTCTGACAGAAGAGCTGCACTTCCATTGCTGGTGCAACCATGATGGATAACTCAGGAGCTCCTCCCGGAATGATTTCAGAGCAAACCCAGAATATTTGTTATCCTTCTCTAAATTTAGCTGGGGGAAAAAAAAAAATAATGACTTCTGCTGCCAACTCTATGAAAACAACACATGTATCTTGACAGCAAATGATTTAAAAATGAAGACCCACCAACAATGCAATGTTCTGGGTGTTGGGGGAGGAAGAGGACTGGAAAATCCTGAAGTTTGCATTTCCAAAATCTCAGCATTCACTTCCAGCATGTACCTGCCACATCCCCAGTTTTATGCACCATCCTCTGTATATTTTTCCAAAGCTTCAGCCTCTGATAAGAACCAAATCCTCTGCTGACTGATGCTTCTGCTGGAGAGCTGAGATTTCTATAATTAGCATTAGAGAGAATTTGGGGAGGGATCTGTCTTTTTTTGTTTGGGTTTGTTTGGGTTTTTTTGTAAATTTGGATGTTACACATTTTAAAACAAAACACTTAGAACATCAGCACACTGGTTCATAATTGCAGAGTGGAGATGAGGAGCACGTCAGTAGTTGAAAAAACATTAAATTTGCAGGAAGTGACTGAAATGTTTGCACAGAAGGGGGCAAATGGAGATAAGACAGTCAGGCTGCTTGCATTCAGCTCAAGAAACGTGTACAGCTGAGATTTACCCTTTTCAAGAGAAGCAAGGGGAGGGGAGGCTGGCAGGACCATGCTGGGAATTATATTCACAAGGAGGTAGAATTCCTCTTCCCTGGATATTTTGGTCATTGCTGGGATGACCAAGGCCCTGGTCTTTGCCCATTTGCATGAATACCTTTTCTTTTGGCTTGTTTTAAAATTTCTTTGTCAGAATCTTCAGGAAGAGTCAAGGCCTGAATAAATATCACAGGATGGTTTGGGTTGGAAGGAACCTTAACAATGATCTGGTCCAGCCTCGCTGCAGGGACACCTTCCCCTAGGCCAGGCTGCACAAACCCCACCCAGCCTGGCCCTGAACACTTCCAGGGATGGAGTTTTCCAGGCTGAACTTCCCCAGCAAAACCCCTTTGCACTGCCTGCAGGCACTGACTGCACAGGGAGGACACCCAAATTGTTTGAAACACACAAAGAGCTCAGCAAAGCCCCTCTAACCCAAGAGGCAAAAAAGGTCTGGTTTGATTTGCATTTTGCAGCCTTCCTGACCTGAACTGTGACAGGCACAGGATCTTCTCCTCACGCTGGGGAGAGCTCACACAACACTCACCTGAAATAGAGACGTCTCTTCTCCATCTGGGAAGAAAACAAGTATAACATTTAAATCTGTCTGCAAGGTGGGAGCAAATGAACTCCTGAGCAGCTGCACAAAGCAACAAGAGTGCAGTAAAACTAAACAGGTAATTACTGATGGATTATCTGGAGACACAGGCTCACACCAAACCAGCCAGGAGAGAGAGATTAAAAATACCTGACTGCCAAAGCACAGCTCCAGAGCACAGTAACAGGCAATCTCATCATTGACGCCTCTGTATCTGCTTTTTTTTTTTTAATTCAAATTTTTTTTTTGAAGAACAGCATTTATTCAGATTAACAAACACCACGTGCATGAATCCAGATTAGGTTCCTCACATCACTTTGCACACAGCTAATCTGCAAGTGCCTCTGTGACCACACAGAAAGTAAACCTTACTTTATACAGGACAATTGAGTTGCCAAGTAAAATATAGGTTTTCCTACATTTTTTTCCCCCACGCCACTGAAACTTGAGCTAATGAATCAGAACATGTAAAATTATCCCAAAACACCTGGACAGGAGAGGTTAAAATAGTTATTCTTGTTCAGCTGAAGAATCTATTGGTTATCTGTCCTAGATTTAATTAGCAAAAACCCTAAAGATTGACTAGCTCAGCACAAAATTCCTGACCTGAGCCAGTTTCATATTTGACAGGATAAAACACAGCTATTTGGGAGAGCTGGAAGAACACAGGTGAATGCTGATGAGCTTACAGAGGGCAAAAGGCTCTACAGACCCAGCCCTGTACTGAGGAAACAAATTCAAGATATTCAACAAGTGCAAGGAATAGCCAGTGCCTTTGGGTGCCCAGGATTGCCTTGGGGTGGGATTCTGGCTGCTGCACCCTTTTGGGTGACTTTTAAACTGAAGGAGCAGAGGCAACACAGAGCAGCCAACACAATCAGAGCCACTGTCATAGGTAATAACTTCAAGATTCCCAAATTGCTGATAAATCCATGATACTCATATAAAAATTAATGACCCATTGGCTGCAAGCAGCAAAGTACAAGGCGAAAACAGATTTGTTGATATATCTATTTGCCATTTGCTGCCTGTTCTCACACTGGAAGTGTTTCTGGTTATGGTTGCTGTTAATTGCTTTTTATCTAAGAGTGGAGCTTAGAGGCTTCAGCTGAGATGAGGTTTCACGGTGTTAGGCAATTACACAAACATGCAGATGCACAGAAATTCCCTGGTTTGTAATCTGGACAAGGCAGAACACAGTGTGTTATCTCAGGCCTGAAGAGAGACTTCTGATTCGGAAAGAAAACAAGGTCTGCCTGACCAAGGCAGCATCAGGGAAGGTTAAAAACTGACTCACTGCCTCCTTGTGCTTCACCTGTTAGAGCTCCCAAATTAAAAAGTCAGCCAGGCTGCTTGGATTTTATCTCATCAACAGGAACACACAGAAGCATCATGTTTCCAAACACTCCACATCTTTGGGAGACATCCTTCCTAAGGAGGGCTTCCTTGTGCGTGTCATTATCTCCGACAGATCTGCTTTGGAAATTTCCTCTCGGGGCTCCTCCACGCTGACAAGTGAATTCTCTGCATCAGAAATATTTGTTCAGAGGCTGCCAGGCTCATCAGTCACTTCTCTGTGAAGGAGGCAGTCCGGGGGGGATTCTGCTCTTCCCCCTCCTGTTGCCCCTGCAAAAATGATGCTATTGAGGAGACAATAAGGAGGGCCACATGTCTGTGCCACTTGTCCCTCTGTGATGATGCTCATTTCTCTGAGTCAGGGCTGGGGACAATGCTGCTGCCTTGTCCTGGCTCTCACAGCCACACCAAAGGTGAGGGGGTAACCTGGGCTGGCCCGAGCAGGACTTCCAGCCCCTGGAAATGGCTCCTTCTCTGGGGTTAGGAGGGCTCAGATATTCCTGCTGGCTGCCAGCCACAGAGCTGATTATCTGGGACCTATCCATGCACACAAGCATCCTAGGAATGGGATTGTTTAACAAGCACCTTTGGACTGATGGCAGCTCTTCACGGAGCACAGGAATGATTTGTGGTGCCTCTGTGTGCATGAGGAGAGGATTCAGGCAGCATCCAGACTGGGGGGTTACCAAAGGCTTCCCGAGGCTCCAGCCTTACCTAAGGAAGAGCTTCTTCCTCCAGCTTTTCCTGCCACTTCACCATTAACAAAGCACTTAGCTGTTTTATCTCTGAGCAGGGAGATGTCTTATGCACGTATAAATCAGCCTCTCTCTAGCTAGAAAGCTCAGTTTTCTCCTGGCCAACTCTGTCTGAAACAAAGGCTCCACCACAAGAAGGAAAAATACCTTCCCCTGTTCATTCTCAGACATGGTACACAACAGTCTTTTCCCTTGCTGAAATGTTATTTCCGTTGTTCACCAATTATGAAAATAATTTTGCTTAGACAGAGACGAGGAAAATACAGCATAGCTCGTTCTTGTTTTTGTCCCCAGAGAAGATTCGATTTGGCCTCTTTGAAAGATGGCTGAGGACTCATTTGTCCTGATTATTCTACTTTGGAGCTTGTGCTGCTCTCCTACACGTCGGGAACCAGATGAACCCAGTGGTGAACATGTCAAGCTTTGAAAGGTATCACAGGAGGAGAAGTGTTATTAATACATCGTGCTAACAAAGGTGCCACGCTGGATTTCCAGCCTCTCCTTGCTGCTGTGCCTATGGTTTCTGAGCCAAAAGGCAAAGACTCGTTAATTAACAAAAGAAGCTGGGAGATAATCTTGTGATTAAGTTATTGGAGTGGGCCCTGGGTTGATTTCTCAGTCCTGGGCTGGTTGCTATGTGATATTATCCAAATCCCTGCCTGGAGACGAGGCGGAAGGCGGCAGCGGCAGCTCCCCATAGGCTGCGGGCGCTGTGGGCAGGGGCTGCTGCACAGCACATCCCTCCTTATTCCAGCTGGAGTCACCTCTGCCGGCAGACTCTTGGAGAGAACCCCAACTCCAAATGCACTGCACGTTCTGCAACTGGCCTTTGCTCAAAAGCTTGCTGTTTTTCCAGAATCTCCTGTGATTGACTAAATCGCTCCTCTTAGTGGGTTTTTTCCCCCCCTTTTCTTCTGTTTCCTAGTGAATGTCTTTACCTTCTGTCTGTTGCAAATGTGAACAGTTTTAATTAGGTGCTGTTGAAATGTCTTTTGCAGTTTGGCATCCTCTTTGGTTTTGCTCCTCTCGTTCTCTTTGCAGTTCTGTTCCTTCCCACATTGCTTATGTTTACTTGTTTGTGGAAGCTTTTCTCTATATGCATAATTTAATCATGCTGCACTTCAATTTCATCTCTAATAAGCATAAATAGGGAAGAGGGCAGCTGAAGCCCATCTCTCCAGATGCTCCTTAAATAATCTTCTTTTCCTCCAGAGTGTCCCTCAAATGTTACAGGTTTCCAGCTGAACTCAAGGACAAATCTCTCAGTTCAATAGATTTGTTTTCAAATTATATTCTTAAATGACTTATTTTTTTTTCTACAACTTCAGAGATCAGACTGAGCCTACACCTTCAATTGAGATCCAGAATAGCAGGGAATTGTTAAAGAAACTCAACAAAGAACCAGAACCCAAGAGGTGGTGCCATTAATCCAGTTCCTCATCCCCTCTTTTTCCTGCTCTGGGGTTGAACTAGTGGGGTTTCTTTTGCTCAAATTGTCCTTACTGAGACAGCAGCAAATCTACACAGTCTTCTACCAGGTAGATTTGGTTGTGGTGTTTCCCTACTCCATCCTCAGTGCCCTTATCTATGTGCACTGGGGGTCCCAAAGTCATTTTTTATATATTAACCAGATCACTTTTGATCCAGTTACATCCAGCTTATCTGGGGAAGTCAGTAATTTCAATTAAGCTGCATTATGCATTTACTTCTAGTTATGTAAGAGAAGACAGACTTTCCCTTTTATTCCTCCTGATCTGCAGCAGCAGTCCCACAAAAATCATGAAAAATAGGGTTGAAGTGAAGGGCAGAGATGAGACAGCTCATCCTTCCGAACACCAGGGCGTGGTCATCTACACCTAAATCCACTCCAAGGAGGGAACTTTGACAGCTCCACACACAACCTTCTCAGCTGCAGCCTCTGCAATCTCTCCCACGAGCTGCTCCACATTTACCTTACCCCCATCAGGACCAGGTTTCCTCTCACTGCTCTGTTGTGTTCAAAAAGCATCTGCTTTGCTGTTGTTGGAACCTCCTCCTTCTCCCACCGTGTGTGGTGAGCAGGATTTGTACGAATGTGTGTCCTGTTATCAGACCTCCAGGAGAAGCTGTGGGTGCCCCATCCCTGGAAATGTTCAAGGCCAGGCTGGATGGGACCTTGAGGGCAGGCAATGCACCCCCTGAGCAGCTGAAGTCCACCCCACCAAAAGGGGATGTTTGAGAGGCCAGGATGAGCAAGATTGGATTTCTGAGGAGAGGATAAATTGCCAGCGACGTTTCTTGAACGTTTATTTTGCTGAGGTTTGACATGAGCCATCCCCTGCCATCACATTATCAGGGACAACTGCCTCGCTGCAGGGGAATCACTGAGCCAGGCGTGGGAGAAGAGAGGATTAGGCAGGAGAAGGCTCGGGGTGTGATGAATGGGATTTACAGGCAAACCTCCCTCTGCCTCCATCCATGGGAGGGGGCCACAGACAGAGCTGAGCTCCTCTCTGCACCACTTTGTCCTGGTGCTGGTTCCAGCCAAAATGTGCAGGACCTTGCCAGCCTCTTCTCTGTGCTTTGGGGTATCGACAAAACCCTTTGAATGTGCTCTGGGGTGGGATCCGTGGCTTTATCCTGCCTTGGGAAGCACAAGGGCTCGTCCCTTCTTCCACCCATGGTGGGAGCACACCAGCAGAGCTGTCCTCAGCTAACTTGGTGCTGCAGTTCCATCTCTGCATACAGTTAAAACAGCAATTCTGGTTAAAGATAGGATTTTTTGCTTTTGTGTTGTCAAATAAGGACACACAACAAAACAAAACAAAAACCAAAAAACAAAAAGCAAGCATCCTGTAGTGATTTCCAAGGTAAATAGCACTTCAACCAACTGCTCCTAGTTCAATACAGGGGATACCTGTTGAATTTTAGTCCCTCCTTCCCTTAACCCCTTACTGGAAAAGCTGCAGCCCTGTGCTCCAAGCTCAGAGGTCTGTTCTGGGCCCACAGTAAAAATCCAAACTGTTAACAAGTGACCTTTCAACTGCAGATGAAATCAGTACCCCGAAAATCAATTCCTTCAGTGCAGTTTTCAGGCTTCCCAGGATGATTTGGAGGATTCAAAGCTTTGATCTGACTCATGGCTTGGATCCTTTTTAATTTCTGAGACTCCACCTTGAGACAAGAAGGGCCAAAACACCAGCAAAGGTTCTGGGCATGGGATGACTCAGCTAGAAGAGAAAGACAAAAGACTTTGGAAGAAGCCCTTCTCAGGACAGCTTCCTGCTCAGGTTTTCCACCCTGCACTGAACTGACCTCCAAAATTATCCAGTGTGTTGCTTACCCAGGGCAGGCTCTGACACATCACAGGTTTGCTCCTGCTTAATTGAAGCAGGAGAAGCCCTGAGTAACCTGGCTCTGACTGACACTGGTGACATTTTCTTTCTGAAAGGGGACACCTCAAAGACACTCCTGCCTGATAAGGCCTGACTGTTTCCACATTTACACATTTACACAAGAAACAGGTAAAAATATCCACAGCTCCTTAAGAAGGAAAAATAAGCCCTTTTTGTCATGCAGAGTGGAAATCCTAGCTTCAGAATGAAGCTACAATCACTAGTTGCTTTTCTGAAACGCTGGCCAAACAGCTGCTGTTTGACGTTTGTGTGTGCAAAGTTACTGTACAGAAAAAGGAAAGAGGGGAGATGTGTTTGGAAGCACAGTGGAGCTGCATGCAGGGGAAAACACATGGCTCCTTCCAGCCTGGATTGTGTGGTTTAGTGCTTGCCTGGATCGTGGGGATGGAGGCATCACATCCAACGTGCTTGCTGGTTATTGGGAAAAACCCACTCAGGGTAAAGCAGGCTGCTGGTGTGGATGCTGCCAGAGGGATCACCCTGGCTGCACCAGCTTTGGGTCATCCCACACTCCTGCCATCAATGTAGAAAACTCCAGGGAGGATGCTGCTTAATGTGGATGCCTTTCTGTGATCCTGGGTGGAAGCCAGGCCTCCTCCAGCCTTTGCAAGGGGCATCAGCATCTCTGCAGGACCGCGCCCGCTCGTGCTGGAGGAGATGCTCCAGGTCTGCTGAGGGCCAGAAGAAAACCAGGAGCCAGAGCAGAGTGCCAACAGCATTAAAGTGACATCCAGGGAGCCCTCCCAGGTGGATTCAGGGTGGGACTGCAGATGAAGTGGGTGCCTCTGGGCTGATGGGAGCACAGCCTGCATGTCAGGAAAGGCACACTGCAGCACAGGCACCCAGCTCATTCCTGCTGCCCAGGAGAATGGGAATGCTGGGCCAGCAGTGCCAGCAAGCAAGAAATGCTCTGGGGAATAGTGACAGACAACTCCAGGAGGCCCTTGAAATAACACTGAGGTACTGGAGCAGGGCAGAGGGGTGGATGAAGCTGTAAAACTGACCTAATGGCCCGAGCCCCTTCTCCAACACAGCACAAAGCCCTGCGGCCGCCGAGATGTGCAGCTACAACAAAAAACTGAGAGGTGCTTAATTAGAATGAAACATGGGGGGGAATAAATGGAAACTGAAACCCTTCAAACGAATGGACAGCAAAGCACAGCCTGTAGGACTGCACTGCAGAGAGAAAGCAGGCACTGCTGAGCCAGCAGTGGGAGAAAAGCAGCGAGCAAAGAGGGATGGGTGTTCCAGGCTCTCTGTCAGTCCCTGGAGTCAGGCTGCTCACTCCTGGGATATCAGCTCTGTCCTCTGGGAACAGGATGATCACCCTGGCCATGGCAGCAGGGTGATGTCCAGCTCTCCCTCCTCTCACAGTTATCCCTGGCTGCCAGCAAGAAACCAGACACCACAAACTCCTCGGCTTATTAGCCTTCATCAATATTTTAATAGATACCGGTTTTTTACTGTAAGAGACATCACTTCTTGTTAATTTGAGTGCTGGAATGGCAGTGGCAGGCAGAATACCTTGGCTCCAAATGAACCCTGAGGGGCAAAGGGAAATATATTCCTAAGAACACCAACTGGAGAGAATCTAATTCAATAATAGATTTTGTTTGGTATCACTCTGGCACCAGCAGTCATCTTCCCGTTATTTTTAGGTTCTGATGACGCCAACAGGTTTTGTTGTTTCTGGGGTGTTTTTTGGTCTTTTTTTTCTTTATGCAAAAAATTCCCAAGGAGAAAATTTCCATAGTTTAATCACACAGAATGAAATCGCAATTATTTCTAGAATTTAAGACTTGGTGCTTCTAGATCCTCAGCAAAATATGCAGAGTTTTGCTGAGTCTAGAGAGGAGGATAAGGACTCCTTGGTTGGATTTTGGGGAAGCAGAGAGGGATGGGATGAGGACAGAAGACAACCACATATTTACCCAGCCAGAGAATAACAGGGTTTTAGATGAAGGATGTTACACAGCTCGAGAGGCAGAATTTGAGTTTAGAAATACAAAACAAACATCAAAATCATCCTGTTTCATGTGACAGCCTCTTTCTTTGTGTTTTTTCTTTCCAAGGGATTAGTCACGGAAGTATTTATTTGTGATATTAGCTGCAGTAGCTGCACAAACCAGCCACCAAATATTATGAATTTCTGTCCCAGTATTGTTTGTGCTTTCCACCAAGTCCTGAAATTCTTGATCTGTAAAAAAGTCAGTTTTGAAGCGCTTTTCCCCATGATTTTATTTTCTTTGTGCGTCACAGAGGCCTTTTTTTTTCTTTTTTTTTTTTTTTTTTTTTTTTTTTTTTATTGTATTTGGTGTTTTGNTTTTTTTGTAATGCATTAAGTGCCTTGATAGCAGGCTGAGGATGGAAATCCAAGCCCAAAGTCACCACCAGCTGTGCACCCTGGCTGCTGCAATGGGGAAAAGGTGTCTGCTGGATCCCAAACCCTTTTCCTTCAATCCCTCTGAAAGGAGCAGCAAGCAGGCAGGGGTTCTGTGGAACATCCCCATCTTTTCCAAGGACAGTGTGGCCAAAGGAAAAGCAAAGACCATCAGCTGATCCTCTTGAAATCCACACAGCCAATGGTGACAAATTCCTGACCAAAGCAAAGATGTTCTTCCAGAGCTGGCCAAAATGAGAGTTAACCAAACCCTTAGAAATGAGGGAATTTGGACTCAGTGATAGCAGGATCTGTATCCCTTCCCCACATTTACTGCCAGGCTTGAGGCATTTTCTGTTCTTTCTGGAGCACTTTGGATAAAGAGACATTGGTTATAAAACCACTTGGCTATGAGGAATAAGAGACAAACTAGAAATCCCTGTCTTCAGTGGTTTTTTTCCAAGCTTAGATGTCACTTCTGGGCTCTGAGTCATGTAAGAATCCCACATTTTTCAAGGTTTAATAACTGGTGAATTCTTGCTGGTTTGGTTGTTTTTTTGGTTTTTTTTTTTAATTATTATGTTATTTTTACAATTACAAAAGGTATTTGCAAAACATTTGTTTTTTTCCCAGATAGCTTCTGGCTGCTTTCAAGCTGAAATTTGGCAGTCTGCACACATCTCTTATTCAACAACAGACACAGATTCTGCACTTTAAAACTTGTGGTGGGTACAGACCCAAGAGATTTCCCCCCCCTCCACCCCTTTTCTTTCAAATCTGCATTAAAATCATGCATGATTTTTTTTTTTTGGTTGTTTTGTTCTTAAAGCAAAAGCTCCCACAGAAAACCCAGGTCTGTGTGTTAACAGCAGCCCATCAGCCACACACTGCCCAGGTGGCTCTTGCAGAGAGGGTTTTTATCAATGATAAAGCCATGGAAGCTGATGAATTTTACAGTGGGATGATTTAATATTGGGGGATCAGATTGCCTTGGATGCAAACAGAAGTGAGGATGTGTGGCTTGCTGCATCCCCAAGGCACCTGTCCTGAGCCAGCTCACCTGGCTTTTCCTGGTTGCCACTGGTTGGGGCAGGAATGATTTGGGATTTGGACCTTTGTTAGCATTGCTGGAGGGGAATCCCTCAGCTGATCCTGCTCCCCCTGGCCTTTTGCATCCATCACCTATTTCCCTGGAGGGAGGCACATCAGAGGAGAGAGAATCTCATTTTAACTTTGAAGTGGGGGAAACGGTGGTGGGATTTTTCCTGGAGCTTCTTCTTATTCTCCCCGCTCCCTCCTCGCCCCAAATATCTTTGCAGACTTTTAAAAACCTGGTTGGTTTGAATATGCACAGGCTTTCCTAGCTCTGACCGGTGCCTTTGGGTGTTTTTTTGAAAAACATGAAGGAATTAACATTTGAAAAGGTATTCCCACACACTCTTTGAGCAGGAAATGTGGCTTCCTTCTCCACCCACTGTATCACTAAGCAGCTTGGAGATAAATAATGGAGACTTTCATGGCCATTGTGGTTAAAAACGTCGCCCAGGCTGGGATAATCCTTGAAGCCTGTCTTTGCTGAGCAAGGAAATCAGAGGGTGAGCTGCACCTAGATATCTGTGTGTTGTCCCAGCCATTGTCGCCCACACATCTGTGCACCCTCAGATCTCTGCTTAAAAGAGGCTGAAATGCAAGATCATAAAACAGTTTGGGTTGGAAGGGGACCTTGAGGATCATCTCATTCCAACCCCCTGCCATGGGCAGGGACACCTGCCACTGGGTCAGGTTGCTCCCAACTCCATCCATGCCTTCAGCACCTCCAGGGATGGGGCAGCCACAGCTTCTCTGGTGCCAGTGCCTCACCACCTCACAGTAATTAATTTTTTCCTAAAATCCAATCCAAACCTACTTTCTTTCAATTTGAACCCATTCCCCTGGTACTGTCACTAAATGCTCTTGTAAAAAGTTCTGCCTCACCTTTCCTGGTAGTTCTCCTCAGGTACTGCAAGGCTGCAATTGGGTCACCCCGAGGCCTTCTACTTTCCAGGCTGAACAATCCCAATTCCCTCAACCTTAATGGAGTAGGATGGAGTAAGCCACCTCCAGGAACACCTTTAGAGCAGTGCTGGTCCTGCCAGATCTCTCTTGCTGCCACTCAGCGAGGCTGGAGAAGATGCTCTGGCTCCTTGTTGCCTGTCCTTGAGTGCAGACACCCAGCCAAGTCATTGGCAGCTTAAAGCAACCTCCTGGCATCCCTGGGCAGAGCACCTTGTTTAAATCTCTATCTCATGAGGATGCCAGGCTGGCTCTAGGACCTGAGTTTGTCCTTCCTCAGTGCTGATAGACCCCCTTGCTTTGGGGTGCTGTGGGGAAGGTACCAAAGGCCTTGCAGGAGGGATGTGTCCCTAGAGGCAAAGTCCAGGAGGGGGTCATGAGAAAGCATCGTGGTTAAAAAGCTGGCAAATATTTTAGGTGGCCTGCTGGACCAAATGGAGATAAAATTTAGATGGTTGGAGTGCAATATCAGGAAGGCAAAGCTCTCCTGAAGGGCAAATTTCTGTGCAGCTATAACCAGGACCTTCACAAAAGGAAAAAAAAAAAAAAAGAAAGAGAGAGAGAAGAAGAAAACCAGACCTGATTTGCCATCCAGGCCTCAGTGTTTCCTTGCCCATTTTTCCATGTGCACCAATCTGCCAAGCCAGATGTCCAAATGAGCTGTGTGGGCAAACAGGCACCGGTATGAGCAAACATTGCCTTGACGTGTGCGCTCTCGTGGGCACGGAATCAGGCACTGCACTTGGGAGGGAGCAGGAGTGGGGCTGGGGGGAGGCTGACCCCTCTCCTGGGGCACAAAAGACCTTCCCTTACTGCCTGACACCAACAGGCCAGGCTCAGGAAGGTTGGCACTGCTGCAGGAGCTCCTTCCAACCAGTTTCCCCAGCAGGCTGGACCATCCCACCTTGCTGGTGGGGCCCTGGGGTTTGTCAGGCTCCACATCCAAGGTGATGTGATCACAATGACAATGACATCCAGGTTCCTATCTCATCTCACCTATGAATTCCTGTCTTTCCCAGGCTAAGGAAGGACCCCCAGGGAAGCGCTGTGCCACCTGATGTGACACAGAACCCTGTTTATCTTCTACTATCTATGAATAACCTCGTCTAGGCCATTAAAAGCAGAAGCAATGCATTTGCCACACTTTCATAAGCTATTCAGGAGCATTACAGCAAATGAGCAGGTAATTAACCAGCATCTCAACCCCAGTAATCACATATTGTAATTCCAGCAGAATCACAAAGAGTCTGTAATATTGACTCCTCTTGGAAGGAAGCAAAATTAACATTACAGTCTGGATCCCTGCTCTTAAAGCAAATTCTCATAGAAACAGCAGTGGGAAGGGAATATTTTCCAGCACGGTGCCCTTGGAGCACCCAGAGCTGACAATCCTCAAGCATCATTCCTGACAGCTCCAGCTGAGCGGCCCCCCTGGGCAGAGCAGGTCTGGGAAGGGTGAGAAGGATTTCCTCTGGAGAAAGCCTCAGCTACAGGGTGGCCACGTGTGGCTGGCTTGGGATGAACACAAAGAATCCCTTGTAGAAAAGCAGGGGTGGGAGAGGGAGCTCTCAGAGCACATCCTTCCATCCTCTGTGTGCCAGGGAGCTCCGGGCCTGTGTGATGGTGGATTTGGCAGTGCTGGATTAGCAGCAGGACTCAGGGACCTTGGGGGTCTCTTCCAGCCTACAAGGGCCAGCCTTGTATGGGAAGAGGACCCCAGTTCTCAGTCAGGGTGGAAGATCTTCATTCTGAGCCCTGAGAGCCAGGTGCCACCATGGATTCCTCTCTGTGCGAGGCCAATCACCTCTGGGCCCGCCTCACTCTGACTTGGTGGAAAGCAGAAAAGCCCAGAACACCCTAAAACACAGCCCAGGACCTGAGTATGAGCGTGCTGCAGGTTTCTCTGGGTTCAGCTGCCCTCTCAGCCCCCGGAAAGGCCCAGGGTGGCCGAATACCAAGGGTGACTGTGAGCGGAAGGAGCCGGCACACGCAGCTCCTCCTGTGCTGCACGGCTCTGTCTGATGCACAGGATGCCAATGTGGCATTGAATCCCTCCTTTAAAATATTCCTCTCTCAGCTCTTGAAACATCCCCCTCCCTCCCCAAAATAAACAAACAAGCTGGGAAGCTCACGAGCCTGGGCTGCGGGCAGGAAGCGCTGCGAGATGACGGAGCTGCAGCGTCCCACGGCGGGCGGGGGCTTGTGCATCCTTCTGCCTCCTGGTGCTTTGCAGCCCCTCTGTGTCACCCCCACAGCTCCTGCTTCCCCCACACCTCAGCTCAAGGGGTGGCTCACGTGCAATGTCACAGCGGGTCCTGCCAGGACACCGAGACACGGCTGGCACTGGGTGAGGCTGTAGGGCTGGTGGCTCGCTGGGGACACATCAGATATGTGTTATCAGCTCTGGACAGTAATGATTTACCCCCACTCCACACCACGGTGCTCCTCTCCATCCAAATGGGACAGGAATCCTGGGAGGGTTTGGGTTAGAAAGGTCCCCACCAAAATCGAGGCAGCCAGGAAAGGGTCTGGATGATTTCAGGCTCCATCTCCCATCAGCGAGGACAGGATGAAGGGATGCTAAGGCTGCTCCCATCTGTGCCAAGGGCTGAGGCAGCTGAATCATCTCTCCTCTCCCTACCTAAACCTCATCTGCCCTTTATAGGTCTCTGCCCCCTCCTTCCTCGACAGCAACAAAGCAAAGTGAAAAACAGAGGCTTTATTACAAACAGTACCTGTTTCCATAGAGATCTGCTAAGAAAATTAC
Source organism: Dicaeum eximium (assembly GCA_013396995.1). Lineage (NCBI taxonomy): Eukaryota > Metazoa > Chordata > Aves > Passeriformes > Dicaeidae > Dicaeum > Dicaeum eximium. The sequence continues at coordinate 365,409 of VWZP01008554.1, forward strand.
ACGAGACAAAGATGGAAATTAGTGAGGAAAACACGAGGGCACGTCCTTGTGCATCAAAGTGATGCCTCACCTGCCTTCAGAGCCCAACAGCCCCCACTCTCCTGCAGGGGGGTGAGTGTGGGTGAGCATGACAAGACCCCAGCCTGTCCTCACTGGCCACAGGAGCTGCTGTCCCCTACCACAGCAGATCTCCTGGCACCCCATGGAGATGTTCCCAGCCAGCCCCCTCCAGAGATCAGTGGTAAACAAGAGCCTGACTGTAAAATGGCAATGAAAAAGGCAGGAACAACATCTCCTAAAGGGAGAGGATGGAAGGACAAGCTGGAAAACTGAGAGGGGTGCAGGCAGGGCAGGGCCTGCCTTTCTGGCAGGCTCAGAATTCCACCCCACTGCTGCAGCTGCTGGAAGAAACAATCCTGCTGGTCCCACACATTTGGTAAAGCACACCAGGGGATGGAAACAAGGAATTAAATGGATAAGACACTTTTAGACCATGATGTTTTCTTCAGGAAAGGCAAGCAAACTCCAAGAGAACAATAGCAGGCGGAGGGGTTGGGCTTGGGGATGCTGGCACTCTGCTGGAGAGCCAGTGCACATTCCTGTGCCTCAGGAGAGGTGTGTTCCTAGTGGGATGGACAGGAACCTGCACCCCTGCTCCTCGAAGCAAAGGTCCTGCCTCTGCACAGGCACTGTGGCAGGGACACTTTTCACTATCCCAGGTCACACCAAGCTCTGTCTGACCTGGCCTAGGACACTTCCAGGGATGGGGCAGCCACAGCTTCTCTGGGCAACCTGTGCCAGGGCCTCCCCACCCTCACAGGGAAGAATTTCTTCCTAATATCCATTTTAACCCCACCCTGTCTGAATGCAAAGCCCTTTCCTCTTGTCCCATCACTCCATGCCCTCATCCAATTCCCTCTCCAGCTCTGCTGGAGCCCCTTTAGGCACAGGAAGGGGCTCTAAGCTTTCCCCAGAACCTTCTCTTTTCTAGGGTAAACAGCTCCAACTCTCAGCCTGTTTTGACCGGAGAGGTGATCCAGCCCTCTGAGCACCTCTGTGGCCCTCCAAAGTTGGACATAATTGGCACACTTGGCTGCATGGGATCTCTCACACATGTACAGGGCTGATCCATGGATGTAGGTGCAATCCATCAGAGACAAGCAGCCATTTGTACACAGCAGAGAGATAAGAATGGCAAGCACCTCTCTCAGCTACAGAAACCCATGGAGTCACAAGAAGAAAATTACAACAGACTCATGAGGGACACAGGCTTCACCACACAGGGGCAAACAAACCTTCTCCTCGAGGAACAGCAATGACTCAGCCCCACCAGCTGGGAAAAACAACCAGACAGAGCCGGGCATTTTCTTAGCACAGGAAAACCTCACTGGGGAGAGGGCAGGAGACAGCCCCTGCTCTTACCCTCCCCCTGGGAGGTACATGAGGAAAAGAAGTGTGCTGCTGTGCCCTCCTGAAGGAGCACCAATGCTCTCCTGGCCACCCCAGAGCCCTTGGTGTCACTTTGGTGCCACCTCTCCTGGCACACAGAGTGGGTGAGCCCAGCTGCTGGTGCTCCCCTCCGTGCTCACTGCCCACAGGAAGGGAGGACAGTGGTGTGTCAGCCTTTGCTGTTGTTTTAAAAGTATCTGTGCCTGGAAAGCTGTTTGCTCCTCTGGGTTCCTTTGTTGGGTGCTGAATGAGGCTCCTTGACTCAAGTATCAGAAGGCTTATCTGATTTATTAGAATGACTCCATTATTCAGAAGGTTTTAGGGCTAAGTTGCCCACATTCAGAGTTACATGCTTCTTCTTTCATGTTCAGAGCAAGACTCCCCAATGCTTACAAAGTCAGAGAGATTACAACCTCTACATCATTGGCTGAGAAAGAGAAAACTACATCTCCTATATCAGGAGACAGGCAAAGGAAAGCATTCTTGTCCTTGAATCCACACACAGACACAGGTTTGTTTTTACAGAAATCTGCAGAGAAGTCAGCTTTCCCATGGAAGGAAAAATGTCCAGCAAGTTTCCATCTAAGAAACTTATAAAATGGCTGTGACACTTTGCCAACAGGGCTGGGAAGTTCAAATGCAAACGAGCTCATTTGGTGCTGTCTTAGCTGGGCACATGGGGAAATCATCCGGCTTTAAATTCCTGCAGAACAGGAGATGCTCTCCACTGGCAGGGCCTCCCCACTGCCTCTGCTCAGGAAAGGAAAAATTCCTCCACCCTGGGCCGTGTTTGCAGGGTCAGTGCCCAAGCAGGCACGAAGCAGCAGAGCGCTGGAGCATCGCTGCAGAACAAGGACAAGCCATGCCACGCGTCCCCCCAGGGTGACAAGGCCCACACAGGTCAAGGTGGCATCACAGGAGGAGACCAGCAGCTCAGCACTCTTGTTCCTGCAGGCAGCAGCTGCTGCTCCCAGGGGATGAGAGCTGGGAGCCTGGGCCATCTCTCCGTGACGCTCCTGGCACGCAGCAGGCACATGGGGACAGCTGGAAGCGCAGCAGAGCGAAGGGAAGGAGGAGCGGGTTTCATTTGAAAAGCACGGACATTGTGTTCACTTGAATGCTCCAGCTCAAGTGTCCAAAGCCCAGCAGGACCCCCAGCTGGATGAGCAGGCTGTCAGCAACCACTCTGACTCACCCCACTGAGCTCCTCTTCCTGACTCAGCCCTAAAAGATCCATCAGGGGCCTCCTGGGAGAGGCTCTTGGGAGACACTTCTGTGTTTGTGGCTGCTGCCGGAGAGCTTCCAAAATGCCAGAATACCTTAGCACTGGGGATCCTTTCCCTGCTGCTCTGGAAGCTCACACAGCTGCTGGAGCCTTGTGGAGCACGCCAAAGCACCTTTTCCAGCCTCAGAGCCATTGCCATGCAGCCTCTTTTCCTGACAAACTTGCATGCTTCCCTTCATCTTCCAGCACCCAGACCACTGTGACACCCCAGATCTGACCCAATCACCACAGGCTGATTGCTGGGTGCACCTCGATTGTTTGTGGAGAGATTTTTAGATTCCATGACAATCCCTGCAGCCACAGGAAGTGTCTCCCTGGCCAACATGAGGCCCCAGCAGCCAGGCAGGCGTGCAAAGAGCCCCGTGCCAGGAGAGCTCAATCTGCGCCGGGCAGGCAAGGCAGGAGCCGCTGCCTGCACGGTGACAGAGCTGCCTGCAAGCATCCAAAAGCATGGTCTGCCCTCTGCACTGCTGAGACCTCACAAGATCAGGGAACTCGTGCTCAGAGCCAGAGCTGGGATGCTCAGCACTAGGTATCACCTCTAGGACAGTCTCCTTCTCCTATCGACGGAGCTGCTTGTGCCTCCATAAAACGGGATTTGTTTCTTCCACTCTGAGCTGACACGTTTCAGGGAGCAAAGGCTGTCTCCTGCTGTGCATGCAGATGGCCTCGCCCCCAGGATCCCTGTCCCCACTGAGAGGCAGGCTGTCACTGCAGCACAAAGCACCAGCCAGCCCAGGCCTTCCCCACAGCTTCGGAGCAGCACCGAGAGAGCTTTTGGTGCAGCAGTGACAGCGCCTTGCAGCCATCCTGCATCCCATCCCAAATGTTCCAGGTCAGGTTGGACAGGGCTCGGAGCAGCCTGGTCTAGTGGAGGGTGTCCCTGGCCCTGGCAGGAGGCTTGGAACAATGTGAGCTTTAAGGGCCCTTCCAACCCAGAGCATTCTGTGATCTGTCACCGTGACCACATGAGCACCACAGCTTTATTAATGAAAAGCTGTTAGCTTGCAGCTCCCTCCTTTCATCCTCATGCTCCCAGGGGCTGGTTTTGCTTGGGATGGATCTTCATGGGTCACCACCAATCCTGCTGCTCTCTCCCCTCCCTTTTGATTGTGCTCTCCCTCCCTTCCTACACCCATCACCCATTTGGTGGCACAGTGACATGTAATCCCTGTGTCATAGCCAATTCCACCAGACAAGCCAAGATCAGGTTTGGACTCATAGCCCAAAACTCACTGAAAAAATCCCCCCCAGCTGGCTCACCCCCCAGTTCCCAAGCCACCATCACTGCTGGGAGAACACCAGGACAGTTATCAAATCTGGCAGCTGCCCAAATTGCCCCCATAAAACAGAGATAAAGCATCTCATGGCCCTTTAGTGTCCCCACTGCTGAGTACACCACAGGACCCAGCGTTCTGCCAGAGCCCTGGAAATGCAAATTAAAACGTGGCTGTTCAAGGGAGGTTTTGCTACTCCCCTGCCCTGAGCAGACAAGAATTTCACAGAGCATTTCACATTTCACATCTGTCCTCACACGCTGCGGTGTCAGAGCACAGGAATAGACAAAATTCCAGCTGCATCTCGAAATCCATCCGAGTGCAGTTGTACTGCTTGCCTCTCAGCTGTCCCCTCGGTCCTGCCTGTCTCATTTCTCCCTCTGCCAAGGGGGGTGATGGACACAGCCAGGGGTGACCCTGTTCAGAGGAAAACCTTTTTCTGGGGGTACAGGAGAAAATGGTGGGGACCATGGGGGGCTGAGCAGGAGGAGGATGCCCAGGAGGTCCCCCCGCTGGTGACACTGGCAAAAAGGAGAACTCCAGGTCCATCCAGTCCATGTCCCTCACGGGAACACCTCTGCCATCCTCTGCAGGACGTGGATGCCAACACCCCAGCCTGGGGCTCTGCATTCCTGCTGTTCCAACAGGAGCTTTGCTTTGGCCTCATGGAGTTCCCGATGACCTACAGGGAAACAGGAATTGCAAACACTGAAGAGGCTCCCTCTGCCTAAGCCCCTGCTTTATATTCAAGCTGTCCTGACAGGCGTTTGTCAGGAACAGAGGATACAGTGTTCTCCCTCTGCGGCGTGTCTCCGTATGGCAGCGCTGGCAAAATCAACCATTTCTGCTCAGGGCTGTGAAATTCAGCCTGGGAGGTCTGTCTAACCCTCCCGACCTCCAATTTCCCAGCTAAAATAAGTTTTTGTTGTTGGGAGAAGAGCCAGACTCCCTCCTGGCGCTGCTGGAGCCTCTCCCCCAGCCTGTGGGACAGCATTTCCCCATCTGCGGTGCTGCAGAGCCATCCCCCTGCACCGTGAGCCCAGAAAAGGGGCAGAACATGGGGGGGAAGCCTATTTCTCAGCCTGATTTCATCCAGATGATTGTAGAACAGCACTTACCCCTTTTCCTTCCCAGCCTGAAACCTGACCTGTCCTCATAGCCTGTAATAACATCCGTGAGTTAACTCACTGGAGCTGTAGTCACTTGTGTGCCAAAATAGGGCTGAAACTCTTTTCCTGGGTGCAGAGCCTGATGCGAGGGGCAGGTGAGAGCCCTGGGGAAAAAGGGGCAGCAGCTCAGCCCCACCAAAAACAGCCCTGACTGAAAGCCTCCTCAACTCCTGCAAGCTGGGGAAGAAAAAAAAAATTAAAAAAAAAAAATTCTGCAGGGGGAAACTCTATGAAACACAACTGAAACATTCAGGCAGCAAATCCACAAAATCTCCTTCTCGGACAGTTTCCTGCAGCCCTCTTGCTGTGGCTGACCATTCCAAAGGGGGTGATGGAGACTGAGGTTCTGAGGACAGGGGTGACAATGCAAAAGGTTTTTCCCCTGAGAGCTGAGGGGCTCTCCAGCACCCAGAGGGGCTTTCCTGGGACGCTGCGGGGCACACTGCGGAGGAAATCCAGCCTTTTGTGTTTGAGCACCCAGCAGCCTCTCCCAGACAGCGCCGGTTGTGTCAAACACCAAATCAGCACAGGCTGAAGCCCCGCTGGAGGAGTCAGTGCAGGGAAAAAGGAGGCGAAGACAAGGACGGAGTGTGGCACATGTGACTGCCAACCCCATCTGCCGTAGGTCGGGGTGGAAACACATCCCTCTTCCCAAACCAGCACCGGGCAAAGCAGGGATTTGCCCACACTCATCCCAAAAACGCCCTCAAGCAGCAAAGAGGAGCGTGCGAGCTTTCCCTGCCTTTTTTCGCCCCTCTCCTTGTCCTCTGATGCAGCGGAGCATCTCCCACCCGCGGGTGCTGCTGGGGACGAGGATGTCTGTCCTTGCACAGGGGTGACCCATCCTGCCCGCAGACACGCGGGGGCCGGAGCAGAGCCCTGTTCGGGGGCTGTGGGTGGCACAGTGGCCGTGACCTCGGGAGGATGCAGGGATGCCTGCTTGGCTCCCCCGTGACACTCCGGCTCCTGCTGCAGGAGGCAGCTGCAGCTATTCCTGCTGCGAGGTGTAAGACGAGCCTTTGCCAAGGGCCAGGGGAGGCTCTGCTAATTCACAGCTCCTTCGCACACTCGCGCTGCTTTCCTAAGGCGCTCCTGGCTGCTAAGGAGGTGAGACTTGCTGATCCAGCACTGTATCACATGCTGGAGGAAGAGGAGCTCAAGCTGGGATAAGTCCTGAAAAAGCGAAAAAGCTACGGTTGTGTAAATGGGGACCACCCTTTGATCAGTGAGGGAAAACTAAAAAAAAAAAAAAAGCAGCTTGATTGCACTTCCTCCCCCCCCCAAAGTAAATTATTGATTATCGACAAAGTAAGGATATTTGTTTGCAGGCCCCTGTAAACACTTCAGAGGCCACGGGAAGGGGCAGCTGGGACTCGTGGCTCTGGCTGATGGTCCTGCACACTGCATCCCTCACCCAGGGGCCCCAGAGATGCGCAAACCCCCCTTGTTTGCCCCAATACCAGATGATTAAACTTTGCTGGAAATATAACCTTGGATTTATTTGCTTCTCTGCTCTTCCTCTTTTGGAAAGGAAAAAAAAATCCAAACCCCTCCTCACATCATTCATGATGGCCATGATTCTGTGGATCTCTGAAAATCAATCTGAAGATCACGTCATCTATGGCACAGTGCTTCATAAATTGACTGAGTCCCAGGGAACCATGTGTGGGAGGGAAAGAGAGACTGGCCTAGGCCTGGCTTTAAAAAATAACCCATCCTTTTCCCTGATCCCTCTCCCTTGCACCCCAAGCATCTCTGGAGCTGCTCACTGGGTGTGTCACACCCGCCAGGGTCCCTGTGGCAGCTCATCCATGCACTGGGACCCTGCAGGGACACCCAGCTCAGCCCTGCAGTGCCTCCCAGCCGAGCACAGAGAGGGATTTGGGGTGATTTGGGCTGCAAACCAGCCCTGCTGGGTTTCCACCCACTCACCCAGACCTCCCAGCATCCAACTGCCCAATGCCAGGGACCCCTGGAGTGCCCTGCTCTGGGGAGAGGGAGGTACCAGCTGGGAAAGGAGAGCAAGTCATGCTTTTGGCATTCGTTTAGAAGGCAGAATTGTGTTGGTTTGGGGTTATTTTTAATTATCCACGCAGAAATAGCAAAGTCAAATGAACAGTGGGCTCGTTCCTGCTCAGTGGAGTTTCAGCAGGAGATGGGAATGTGAGACAGGACAAGCTCAGCCTTGCTTATCCCCTTGCTCCCTGTAAAGCCAAAGGTGACACAGAAGAGCTCCCAAAAACCTTCTGGGAGTCAGCGAGTACCAGCTGGCTCTTCTGTGCACTGGTGGGGGTTGGTTTCCAGGGAATTCCCTGGGATTTCAGTGCTCAGCAGCCCCCTGCTCCCCGTGCTGTCTGGCAAACACGGCCAGGGCAGATGTGCAGCGCTGCATCCCGAGCAGCGCCCTGAGAGACACAGAAATAAACCAGAAGAACAAAAAATAGAGGTGCAGAGCCAGGCCAGGCTGTTCCAGCCCTTCGGGGAGGACAATCCTTGCGAGCACTTCCTGCTCCCTGGGGAACGTGGTGGTTCTGGAGAAGGAGTGGGGTTTTTTGGGGTTGTTTGTCAGTGGGGGATGCCCATCCTTGGGGGGATGCTCACCTGTGGGGGTGGAAGGAATGAAGGATTTGTGTTTATAAGCAAGCTGTGGGTCTGCTGATGAATAAATTTAGATACAGAGAGATGAAAGAAACAATGGGAAGAACCATAAATTCCATAGGAATTCCACTGATTGACACAAGGAAAAGAAAATGGGGGGG